>JAIUZE010029045.1:0-17971 GCA_022085475.1 Heliosperma pusillum | reverse complement strand
TCAAAATTGTTGAAGCCTGGTCGTGGCGGGGATTTCTATTTTATTCCTATGAGTCGATTCTTTAGCCTGGCGACCATTTACCTGAGTCGGTGTAGTTTCCGATTGACTTTGGTTTTTGTCCTAGGTCGTGCCGTGAAAGGAGGCCGATGGACATCTTCTGGGTCATGGTGATCTGCATCATACAGTGTAAGATGGGTCAACAGGAATTGTCCACCCACGTTGGGTATTAACATCTTCGGGCCACTCGAGGAGTAGTAACTGGAAATGCGTGGCCACGCTCGGAAGAGATCTTTGGTAGATTTTCCGGTCAGACAGTTACTCTCCCAGATCGAGAAAACCACTCTATTTATAATTTTCAATCGCAAATGCGACCTGTAAGACACCTTGCGAAGAGTGGGAGGATGTGACACAAAAGAGACAAGAGAATCGGTAGCACACAACTTGTCGAGACAAGTGGGAGATATTGTGGGAAGAGGAGTCCTCCGCAATAGTGTTGCTACATGCACAACTTGTATCGGACAAGTGGGAGATTGTTGGAGTAAGTGTCCTCCACAATAGTGCATTTATATAATAAAACTCATTTGGAATATACGTGGCATGATTAGTATATTTTGATACTCCACGCCAGTTGATTAACGTAAATCGGTAACGCTCAGCTGACTAGAGTTTGACGTTATTGTCGTATGACGGCGGTGATCAACTGATCCCTTTAGGTCACACCTATAGGATGAGACCCAAATAGAATACTAATTATTTGTATACGATACAGTTTAATTAGAGCATCACATATATTTGATATGTACGTTTAGTTACGAGAGTTATTTATTGGAAATTGAGTTAGGAACTTATTCCACTTAAGTTTATTAGTCAATTATACGATAACTGACTGAATAAATTTTACGTCTTATTTTAATATGATTAAATAAGATTTAATTTAGTGATTAATCGATAATTCATTAAATTAGTTGAGGTAATGCATATATTTTGAGGTAGAGGTAATTAGTTAATTATATTTACAAAGAGTTGTAAAATAAATTAACTGGGCTTTGTGGGACCCATTATATATTGATATAATGGTAAAATATCACTTAAAAGTTAAGTATATATTGTTTATTAATTTGTGTCATATAACTGTTATATGATCAAATTAACATCTAATTATACAAGATAATTAAACATATGATTATAAGTATTTGTGGGACAAATATCAAAAATCAAAATGGTCCATTATGGACTCATGTGCACCGGTTTTGTGTAGACAAAATCACTAGTTATTTTACTCTACCAATTTCACACTCCGCCAAGTGATAATGACATGCTATGACACATGATCATTATCATTCTCTTACCCACACTCTACCTATTTGCATGAGAATAAAATAAGCACAATAATCACTCATTTGAGTGAGTCTTGACCGGCCATATGGCCTTTATAAGTGAACAAGAGTTGTTCACATTTTTACTACTTCATTTTTCATGCTTATTTCTTACTTCTCTTTCTAACTCAACAACTCTCTAAAACTCACATGCAAACTAATATTCATGTCATATTACTAGTGTAGTAATACAATAATATTAGTAGTATTAATTCTTACTTATTATCTAGTTAATAATAAGTTAAGATTATTTGAGTTTAATCTTAGGTGCAACAAGAAGGAGACCTTCTACTTTGGAGGTTGTTTTATGGAGGATCATCCATTAATTTCATGCCCAAGAACAATAAGAAGGAGTTCTTATTGTGCCCATATTAAACCGAACCGAAAAATCCCAATGTAAGGATGTTTGTGACAACCCTCGCGAATGCGGAAATATAAAACATACAAGCATTTTAAAAACCTTTAAACATGCAAGTTATATAACACGAGGAGTGTCAAAATATTACAACTAAGTAAGGAAATACAACAAAGAGACGGGGTCTCTTAAAATGTTAGCAAAGAACAAGTGTTTAACAAAATTAGCTACTATCGTCTAGAGGTGAAACTTCCAGGGACAACGCCCGCTAGCTCACACCCGAACCCCAAAATATCATATCCAAAAAGTCATCCAAAGCAGGCAACCTGTTCATCCATGAAAAACATGAATGCCACAGTCAGTGGGGAGTAACTCCGGGTTCTCCCAGCCATATCACATCAAACGGACATATAAGGAAATACAAAAGTAAAATCATGCATATATAGATATCCATGCGAGATACAATAAGAATAGATAGGCAATACGAGATATAATGATAAGAACATAAGAAGCACAAATCCGAATCCATCATGATATTCAAATACTCGGGAAAGACACTCTTAGGCAATCGAATACGCTCACTAGGGCTTGCATCTCACCGTTAGCGGTATAAGATTGATAAGATTGAGACTCGACAGACAAACCAGTCAAGTCATGCGATTATCACATAATATCCAACATTTTATCATCCATTCACGAACCAAGACAATGACGGTGTCAGTCATGCAATGACCATGAATACAATCATGAAATCACTCATTCACAAGAACGACACAAGACGACAACTCTCACGTAAATGAAACCACTACTAAGCCTCGTGCCCCAGCAAGAATGATTAACATGCATCACGGGATAAACATTTCCCTGAACTCATAACACGATCAACATTTTCTTATAGTAACTATTTTTCCTCCTCCTGGTATCACTACGATAAAAACGGTGCTAGTCTAAACTGGCCAGGATCCGGAATAGAACGTTTCCGATTCGACTGAGCGATAAACGTTTCGCATCCCAGACTCGGTCCTTACAATATATATGCCGAGTACCACCCCAATTCGTAGAATTCAATTCCACAAAAGATGCGGAAAAAGAGCTCAAGCCTCATAACAAGCGGTACGCTATACATGCAAAAACAACCCCCTCGCAAGTATACAACATTTGACGGCCGAGTCGATCAACGCATAGCGTTCAACTCCCAACAACGTCGTCATATGCCGACTACACATGCAATTAAGCAGTAGGATACCTCTCCTTTCCGACATTCCAGCCTTACGAACGGAAAGGTAGCCAAGGGAATGAGAATACAAAGCACAATACAAAATCGTGCTCAAACCGACTCATTTGTAAAAACCGACTCAAAGTGGGACATAGCAAAAACCGTCACAAAACATGTGATACATGCGAAAGAGATATCATATATCCAAAACATGAATATTATAAGACATTACGTAAAATTATACGGTAAACGGATCATACGAACTATTATAAATTACGAGTTTTAGAAGTTAAAGGAAAACAACACGGCCGTGTTGCAGCCGGGCAGGGACCGGTGGCCGGTGGGCCGGCTCAGAACACAAGGCAAAACCCAAAAACAGAGAAATGGGTCTGGGCCGGTCAGACGACCGGCGGCCGGTCGACCGGCACAGAGCACCATACCAAAAGTCCAACATCACTTACTGATGTGTTCCAGGCCGGTGGATGGACCGGTGGCCGGTGGGCCGGCCTGGAGCACCACTTCATACAAATTCTCAATTTCCAAAGGTGTTACTGATGTGTTCCCAGCCGGTGGTCAGACCGGCGGCCGGTCGACCGGCTGGGACCACCTCTTCACCCGTGAGCCTTGCTCACTTAACCAATTCAATCCAATTCTCATATATACTTCAAATAATCATCAACAATCATTATACATCATCAATATTCATCATATAACATCATTCATTAATCATAGCATGAATCCTAATCTTCCTAATCGTATTCTAATACGATTTCTAGCATATAAACATGTAAAACACGTAAGTGATACCGAGTAACCCTTCACCGTTACCTTTGAGCGTCTCTACTAGTCGTCAAGCTCCTCTTCTATAAGGAAATAGTCTTTGTCGGGATCTTGGAGGTCACCACCTACAAATAGATCGTAAAAAGATGAATAAATCTCATCTTGAGAAAGACGGAAAGCTTGAAAAGCGAGAAAGACGATACTTTTTATATCAATACGGATAGAGGAAGGTTAGGGAGGAAGAATAAGACGAACTTACGTAAATTCTATCAAGTAACGAAGAAGTTACGATGATTCAAAGATCGATATCAAAGAGGGAATTTGAGATTTCTTAAAGAGGAAGAAATGTGTTTGATGTTGTGTTGAATGAAATATTAGGTTAAGGAGGGAGTTGTGTGAGTTATGAAAGAAAAGTCAAAGACGGTTTCATAGTCAAGGAAAGTCAAACTCGACTCAAAAGTCAAGAAAAGTCAAACTCGCCTTAAGACGGGATTTTCATGGAATCTCGCAGAAATTCCACGAACTCGGAAATTCTAAATTCGACTCGAAACATAAAATTCCAATTTAAAACTTAAAATTACTGAAAAGATTTCGTAAAATATTTCTACTAGAAAAATAGGGTACATTTCCGGGTGTTACAATGTTTTCGTCTTATCTTTTCTTTTATGGTTTTATATTTGCATGCATGATAACTAGATCCTAAATCATTAAGTTAATGTAATTTAATGAACTAATTACAGGAGTCTAATTAGAGGTCTAGGACTATCATAACCCACCAATGCACTACCTGCTGTTCAGGCTGAGGTACCTTCAGCCATGTAGAAATGAACCTCCTACATTGATCACTATATACACATTAAAAGAAAATATGATCCAAATTCACTTCCTTCAGGCCACACAGGAAGGCCGCACATGAAGCAGGCAATATCCTGAATAATCCTCATCTACATTATTCTGTCCTGAGTTAATAATTTCTAATAAACAATCAACCACATTATAAAAGTTTGTCGAGGAATGATTAGCCTAGTAGACATCCACGGATACCAATTCACATCCTCCCCATCCTGAGCAATCCAGGAATAGCACGTAGCTATCTTGTACTCCTTACCAGCAGAGTTCCAGCAGCTATCAGACATATTATCCCTGAATATGTTCTTTACTTGGCACACTTTCCACCATGTCCGAACTAATATTTTGACTTAACTCATACAGCTTCCAACAACTATTGTTCAAGTTAATGGCATTTACCCATTTCACCCACAGATTATTAGCCTTGCTCTTGATCCACCACACATATTTCCCAATGCAAGCAAGATTCCAAAGATGATAATTTCTCAACCCCAAACCTCCATGCTTCTTTGAGTTACAAATCTTCTCACATATCCTATTAACTTAAACAATAAGTGTATCTTATTGTTTCCCCGCTCAACTTCTCTTACTCAGGATTGGGCTATAAAAATACTCCATACCAAAGTGGGCCAATTATGTAGTTATGAAATCTTCAATAAAATAATTAAATAATCCTACAATATTTACTACCATAGCATTACAAATTCGGGATTGTGATGCTCAATTATTCATAATAAGGTCACATCTAGAATATCCCAGCAACAATTCTAGTTGACAATGATTTATGCAAATAATAATTGCCATGAGAGAAGGGACTTGTGGCAGAAATTGGAGGCGATTTCTTCTCAGTGCAATCACAAATTCTCATTTGTGACGGACACTATCCGTCGCAAGCTTAAGACGGATACCATATTCTCTCACAAAATACCCATCAAGGGTGAGTGGAGAAGCACATGAGCGGTGCCCACCTTGTCTCCTCTACCCATTTCCTCTCACAAAATACCCGTCGCAAGATCCGATCCGTCGCAAGCAAGACCTACTGCAGTGCAATAGGCCTTGGGCACTAGCACAAGACTTTAATGTTGTGATTAACCGTGAGGACAAATTGGGAGAAAATACTAAGCAGTCTGATATGGATGAGTTAATTGATTGCCACCTGCTTGTGGTATGACTGATATAGCTACAACTGGAGCCTACTATACTTGGACGAATAAGCAAGACCCTCTTACAAGAGTTTTTAGTAGGTTGGATAGATTTCTTATTAAGCAAAATTAGCAGTCTGCTTTTCCTAATTTGATAGCTCGTATAAGTTTTGTAAATACGTAGCAAAATATATTTACGACGCAAAATACGCGTTGTCAAACGTGACAAAACAAATGTGTCTAGAGTTGAATGAAGGGAGTATATGTGTAAAACATTTTAAATATATATTCACCAAAATGTTTTTATTCCTTAATTTTCATCCTTCATTGAGCACAAAAAAGGTACATAGTTCAATAATTTATATAGGTTTTCTAAATGAGAATCTCCTTCTCACCCTTGAAATGTACATCGTCCTCAGTTAACTTAGAGCATCCACAATTATAATACTTAAACTTAGTCTTAAGTGAGTCTTCACCCTTGTATCTCACTTTTTCATCTCTAAGATTAATTAACAAAAAACACATCCACAATAAGAAATAATCTTAAATGGGTTCCTATATCTTACTTTATTAAAATTTATTGTATCTTTCATTTATTATTGTCATTTGTCTTAATCCTTTTGGAATGAGCTGGCGCATCATCACACACCTAAAGCTTGTTTAGATGAAATCTTATTTTTTTTTATCTTAAGCTTATTTTTGGCAAGATAGTGGGTGTAAGCTTGTTTTTGTCCAGATAAGATTACCCACTTCTTAAGCTTTTTTTTTGTCAAGATAAGCTAGTGGTAGGAGGAGAATGGAAAAGAAGCAACTTATTTGTGGAAATTCTCAAATATTTATAAATAGAAAGAACATTTTTCATAAAATTCGCATATTTTTTTTAGATTTTTTTTAAAAACATTTTCATAAGTAAATAACATATTTTTGGTTTTTCTAAATAAGAATCCCCTCCTCACACTTAAAATTCGCATTATACTCAATGGACTAAGTAAGGAAAGGAGATAAAAGGTAATTAACTTGTTTTTGTAGTTTTTAAATGAGACAAATGTAAATAAAAGTTTGGATTTCCTCCCAAGAAGCGCAGTTGTAAGGAAACTGTCAAACCTACATTTCGATCCATCAACTAATTGGGATCTCACATAGGGGCGAGGTTGCGCGCAAGACAAGTGATGTAGATGAACAAGGCCACCCATGTGGCCATACCCTCATCATAATTGCTTAAATTAAATGTAAAATAAAATTACTAATTCAACTTGAATGTTCAATTGTAAAAAAATAAAATAATAAACAATGATATTATATACCTTAGTTGCTTTTGAGCTATAGAATATGAATAAAAACACGTGGAGATTTTCGATTACAATCCTGGCGGTGTTTATACTAATGAGGAACAGCTGGTTCGTCTTGATAATAGCATAATAAATCCATAATAGGCAGATAAAAAACGAGACTATATACGAGGTAAGATGAAACCCATCAGTTGATTGCTTTTTTTTATTGATTTCGTAAAATGTCGAGCTACATAAAAATGATATACAAGTGTTAGAACAACAGAAGGATTATTTCGTATGAAATAGAAATATAAAAGAAAATAAATTAACTATTTTTCTCTTTTATCCCGGCAGTGGCTCGTATTATGTCAAACTAGGTAGATGTATTCAATAACTTATCACGATTAACAAAAAGTTGATTTCTCTTTATTTGCAATCAAACATATATAGATAAATAGATTAAAAATTGGTATATAAAGGTGCTACTATTGCAATGCTAATAAAAATAAGTTTGCCAAATGGGGGAGAAACCCGCCAAAAGTAAGGCGCTTTCAAATAGCGGTATGAACTACGGAATAATTTTTTTTTTTTTACAGAATATGCAAAAGTAAGTAGGAAGCATAGTAAAATAATGGCGGAAGTAGTAATTTTTTACATTGATGCGACAAAGACGGCTCAGGATATGATAGTTCCTAATATACCGAATAAAGTAACAATACATGTGTTGTGACCTGATAATCCAACTGTTACTGCGATAATTAAGTCGAAAACCTGTAAAACGCAGAGAATCAATGTTAAATGATCCAGTTTTACAAAGTATATGTGAAAGTAACTATATGATCGATCGACCATGTATTTAACTATATGTTAAAACCTCTAAAACGTAGAGAAACAGGTTTAGCATAATATATCATAGGTTTGGTTAAACCAAACCCGCTGGTATCAAAGAGACTATACAAAAAAATAACGCAACAAATAAATATACGTAATTTTATACGAAGACAATCAATATTAGCAGAAGTCGTGACAAATGACTAATTCACGTAATAATAATTGTGACACGATACTAATAAACCATACCAATTTTTTTAGTAAATTGTGTAAATGTAAATTTATGGCAATATATAAATATCAAGAATATATTGTGCTAATATATTGTAGCAATATATTATGATACATGAAATTAATAGAATTTTATACTTAAAAGTTCTACCCAACATTATTTTTATTGATAATAATTCTTGATGATAATTAATTAATCCCTTCATTGATAACAACTTGAGGATTATTGATTGTGATGAATTCTTGATCGTTGTCCATGTTGCCCATGTTATTGACGGTTTCAACTGTTTCTTCAGCTTCAACTTGTTCGATCCCATTCTCATTCGCCAGAAGTTATTTTCATTAATTTTTTTTGGTGATGATTTCTTATAGAGAATGTAACACCATTTAACTGATTCCTAGAACAAATCCGATCACATTTGGCATCTATAAGTATACATAAGTATGTATAAGTAAGAAAGATAAGATAAGATCTATTGTTTTACTATGAGAATTTTTAATTGTTCTTGAGTGGTTGAAAGAGATAAATTGCTAATGACCTATAACTTCATTGGGCACTTTGTAACATAATGTAATCATAATAAGTAATTTTATCCATTTCATTGGCCTAATGAAGAACTCAATATAAAAGAGAGATTATTCATTATGACTATATTTTTAAAAAAAAATTACTTACCACAACGTAGAATTCTAGGATGAGTAAACCATAAACAAACCAAATAATAACACATAAGGTAAGAGAAATTGAAAGAAAAACAGGCATGAACTCTACGCTCTTTGTTTTTATCACCGGTTTCTGTATCCAAAGAACAAATGATTACGTGAATTAGCTAAGAATTATATTCTATGCCTTTATAAACTTTTTAAAACAAATCCTAGTATAATAAATATGATTAGATTCTTACCATAACGCTAAGAGGTGAAACAAATACGCCAACATTAAATATCGTGCAAATCCAACCTACGTATTTTTCACGTAGATCACCTTTTGAAAGCAAGGTGTGTGCCTCCGAGCCTCGATAAAAGATCATAGTTAAAATGCACTGAAACTATTCAGAAAAGACAACTAAACAATGACAAACTGAGCTAAGATTAAGACACTTGCAAGTACTCTGTTTCTGTTTGAATTGATTGTTAAAGAACAAGGATAGGACCTTAACCAAAGCACAAAGCCAATGGTTGAGGGTTGAACCTTGATCCCAGCACACAGCTAAGGACCCAAGCTCACTTCCAAGCACACAGCAAAGGAAGTTGTCTCAAGCACACAGCCAAGAGATGCAACAGAAACAAGGTTTCAGTTTTATATTTTACTTCAAATCTGTCTTTCATTCATAAGGAAAAGGCCTTATATAGGCAAGGACATTACATCCTATTCGTTCATTACATCCTAGGGCCACAATGGGTTTGCAAAAGAAACAGAAATAACAGCTACATTGCAGCATAAAGCAATAAAGTAGAAAAGTAGTTCTAATAGGACAATCTGCCTTAATGGGTTTGTTGGGGTTGAAACTGGTGGAGGGGTGGACTTCTGAGCTTGATTCTTGAGCTCAACTGAAGTGGGATGGATGCCAAAGGTCCTTCTAAAAGGCCCTCGAGTTTGTTTGATCATAAAAGGAAAGTTTGATAGTGACATGTTAACTACTGCAAAAAGGCTGAAATCTGGACAGTCTGAAGTTGTCCCTAAGCTAACTTTTTGTGTGTTTGTTTCTGGGGGGGGGAAGTCCTGGGGAAAGTTGTAGAGGGCCTTCCCAAGACATAGGTTTGAGGGTTGGTTAGGCTTGTTTGATTGTGTGGGGCCCCATGGACCTTGTTTAGAAAGGCTGTGATAGGCTGTTTTTGGCTGGGGGCTGTTTTTGTTGTGTTGGGTTTGTTGGGCTGTTGGCTGAGCTTTGTTGTGGCCTAGTCTTGGGAAGTGGATGGCTAGGCTTTGTTCTGGTTGTGGTGGTGTTGTCTTAGCAGGCTTGAAGTGGTTGTGGCTTGGACTGAATAGAACATTGTCATAGCTGGTCATGGTGTTGTCTGAATGTAGGTTGTTGTTTTGATGTTGAGTCTTGTCTTGAGTTTGTGTCTTGTCTTGAGCTCGTGTCATGGCTCGTGTCTTGGCTTGGTCACATACTCCCGTTGCAACCTCCTTTTCTTGAAAAGGATTTGCCCTCAAATCTTCCTCACCTTCATCATCTGATTCACCATGGTAAGGACTCAGGTCTCCAACATTGAAAGTACCATGTACACCATAGCTTCCTGGTAGATCCACCTTGTAAGCATTGGTGCCTATCTTCTCCAATATCTCAAATGGTCCATCAGCTCTTGGCATGAGCTTGTTTCTCCTCTTGTCTGGAAATCTCTCTTTTCTTAAATGCAACCATACAAGATCCCCTGCCTTGAATTCCCTTGCTTTCTTAGGCCCCTTGGACCTAGCTTTGTACAACTCATTGGACCTTTCAATCTGCTTCTTGACTTGCTCATGAATCTGTATCATTTGCTCAACTCTTTTCTTTGCATCATAGCTTGCCTTGTTTCCTTTGACTGGTGCTAGGTCTGTAGGCATGAGAGGATTAGTGCCATAAACTGTTTCAAAAGGACTTTTACCTGTGCTGCTGGAGGGAGCTCTGTTGAAGGCAAATTCAGCTTGTGCTAGCTTGAGGTCCCAATCTTTCAATGACTTAGAAACAATGCTCCTTAAGATCTTCCCTAGTGTTCTGTTAGTGACTTCTGTCTGCCCATCAGTTTGGGGATGGTGAGAAGTACTAAACAATAACCTGGTCTTCAACAGCTTCCACAAGGTTCTCCAGAAATGGCTCATGAACTTTGTGTCTCTATCTGAGACAATGCTTCTAGGGACCCCATGTAACTTGACAACCTCCCTAAAGTATAGTTCAGCTACCCCCAATGCATCCTCAGTCTTCTTACAAGCAATGAAATGTGCCATCTTGCTGAATCTATCTACAACCACCATGATTGAATCCTTTCCCCTTTGAGTTCTAGGTAAGGCTACAATAAAGTCCATACTGAGGTCTTCCCATGGCTTGTTGGGTACTGGAAGTGGTGTGTAAGGGCCTGCTTGAAAGTGTGCCTTGGCTAGTTGACAAGATCTGCATCTCTTGAGGGCATCTTGCACATCACTGAGCATCTTAGGCCAATAGAACTGATCTTGTAAGATGTCATAGGTCTTCTGTACCCCAAAGTGACCAGCAAGGCCATTGGAGTGAACCTCTTTGACCAGTAGTCCCCTATAAGGTCCCTTAGGCACACATAGTTTGTTTCCATAGAATAAGTATCCTTCTTGAGCTGTGTACTTGCTCCCTTTCTTGACTTGCCCTTCTTGGTGTACCTCCCATTCATGCTTGAAGTCTGGGTCCTCTTGATAGAGCTCTTTCATAAATTCAAACCCCAACACCCTTTGCTCCATTACAGACCTTCTAGACAATGCATCAGCTACAACATTGTTCTTACCCTCTATATACTTGCTGGAGAATGAGAAGGATTGCAAGAACTCTACCCATTTGGCATGCCTGGGGTTGAGTTTGTGTTGTCCATTGATGTATTTGAGAGCCTCATGATCAGAATGAAGCACAAAAGGCTTAGGCTTCAAGTAGTGTCCCCAATGATTCAATGCCCTCACAATGGCATAGAATTCCTTGTCATATGTGGAATAGTTAAGCTTGGCCCCATTTAGCTTCTCACTAAAGTATGCCACAGGTTTCTTTTCTTGAGTAAGCACAGCTCCTATGCCAAGACCACTGGCATCACACTCTACCTCAAAGAGTTTGTTAAAGTCTGGTAGAACCAATATTGGAGACTTGCACAATAGCTCTTTGATCAGATTGAAGGACCTTTCAGCCTTCTCATTCCACTTGAACTCTCCCTTCTTCATGCACTCAGTAATAGGGGACATGATTGAACTAAACCCTTGTATGAACCTCCTATAGAAAGATGCCAACCCATGGAAACTTCTTACATCAGTAACAGTTTGGGGAATGGGCCATTCCTTGATTGCTTGCACTTTCTCAGGATCAACTGCTACCCCTTTCTTAGAGATGATGAACCCAAGGAAGTAAACCTCAGGCTGCATGAAGGTGCACTTCTCTAGCTTGCCATACAACTTGTTTTCTCTTAGGACCTCAAACAACATCTTCAGATGTTGCAAATGTTCTCCCTTTGTTGAACTGTAAATAAGAATATCATCAAAGTAAACCACTACACACTTGCCTAAGTAAGGCCTTAGGACTTCTGTCATCAACCTCATGAAGGTGCTAGGGGCATTAGACAACCCAAAAGGCATCACCAGCCATTCATAGAGCCCATGTTTAGTCTTGAAAGCTGTCTTCCATTCATCCCCTGCTCTTATCCTCACTTGGTGGTAGCCCTGCCTCAGATCAATCTTAGTGAACACTTGAGCCCCACTTAGCTCATCCAGAATATCATTAAGTCTAGGTATGGGAAACCTATACTTGATGGTAATGTTGTTGATGGCCCTACTATCAATACACATACGCCAAGTCCCATCCTTCTTTGGCACAAGCAAGGCTGGTACAGCACAAGGACTGAGGGACTCTCTGACATAGCCCTTGTTGAGTAGTTCACCTACTTGAAGTTGGAGCTCTTGTGTAGCCTTAGGGTCACTCCTGTAGGCTGGCTTGTTGGGTAAGATAGCTCCAGGCACTAGGTCAATGTGGTGCTCTATCCCTCTTAGTGGTGGCAGTCCACTAGGAAGCTCAGTAGGAAAGACATCACCATAACTTTCTAGGATAGATTTGACCTCTTCAGGGATATCAATGATACTCATCCCAGTCTCCTTGACTAGCAATATGTATACAGGTTGTAGCACACTTAGCTCTTGTGCTATTTCTGATTCACTTATCAACATGACTTCTTTGGAAGCCTCACTCATGGGGTTTGGGTTGATCTTTAAAGCAGGTGGTAAAGGTGCTAGGGTGATCTTCTTCTTCCCATACTTGAAGGTGTAAGTGTTGTCTCTCCCATGGTGTATGGCATCTCTATCAAACTCCCATGGTCTCCCAAGCAGAAGGTGACATGCATCCATAGGTAGAACATCACAAAGACTCTCATCCACATACCCTTTACCAATTGAGAAAGGTATAACCCATTGTTTATCCACCTTGATTTCAGCCCCTTTGTTTAGCCATCTGAGTTTGTAAGGTAGGGGGTGGTCTTTGGTGGGTAGAGCTAGCTTGTCTATCAGTGTTTTGGAGGCCACATTAGTGCAGCTTCCCCCATCAATAATGAGGTTACATACTCTACCCTTGATGGTACATCTGGTCCTAAAGATCTGGTGTCTTTGGTCCTCTTCCAAAGGTTGTGGTTGAGTATGCATTACCCTCCATGTTACCAAACTTAACCCTGCATCAGGCTCTATCAACTCCTCACTAGCCTCTACCTCAGGCTCTTCCATCTCTTCATCACAGACCAACACTTCATCATCTCCCCAATGGATTACTTCTAGGGTACTCAGAGCCCTTTTAGATGGGCATTCTCTAGCAAAATGCCCATACCCTTGACATTGAAAGCACTTTTTGAGAGGGGTAGTCTTCCTTTGGCCTGCCTCAACAGCCTTGCCTTTATCAAGGTTGAAAGGGGGCTTAACAGGAACCACAGGTTCTCCTATCTTGACTCCTACAAAAGGCTTGAAGGTGGGGGTTCTGGAAGGTGTCTTAGAAGCACTGGCCTTTCCTTTTCCAAATTTTTCTACCCTCAAAGACAAGTTGACAGCTTCCTCAAAGGAGTATATATTTTGTAGCCTGACTTTACTAGCTATCCTTTCATCCAACCCCTCTAAGAACCTTGCTATCTTTTGTTCAGATTTCTCAACAACCTCACATTGCAAAGTGAGTTGTTCAAAGTCTCTTAGGTAGGACTCTAAAGGGCTTTGGTCTTGCTTTAGGTGAGTAAGCTTAATGAACATGTCTTGAGTGTAGTCCCTAGAGACAAACTTAGCTCTCATTTTCTTTTTCAGTTTGAGCCATGACTTTACAGGTTCTTTCCCTTCCCTAACCCTCAAGGTTTTCATGTTTTCATACCACAGTGAGGCATAGCCTTTTAGTTTCATGATAGCAACCTTAAAAGCCTTTCTATCAGTGTATCCTTTAAACTCAAAGACTCTTTCTACAGACCTTAGCCAATCTAAGAAATCATCAGGGTTCAAGCTACCTAGAAAGTCAGGAATCTCTACCTTGATATCTTTGTCTTGGTGTCTGAGAAGACTGTGATCTGAGCCATCTGAATCTGACATTTCAAACTGATCTACAGGTTGTCTCCTCCTTACTCCACCTTGTGGGAAAGGTGCTCCTCTTCCTCGACCTCTGCCTCCCCTTGTATCATTGTTCTGTTGGCCCTCAAGGAGTTCATTGACAGATCTAGAGACCTCCATTACAGTTCTGACAAGATCTTGAACTGTGTTTTCAAGACCTGTGATTCTCTCTTCACTCATGGTTGTATTTTGTGTTTTTAATGTAGTTAGGTAGATGAACTCACAAACCAAAGCTCTGATAACCAATTTGCACTGAAACTATTCAGAAAAGACAACTAAACAATGACAAATTGAGCTAAGATCAAGACACTTGCAAGTACTCTGTTTCTGTTTGAATTGATTGTTAAAGAACAAGGATAGGACCTTAACCAAAGCACAAAGCCAATGGTTGAGGGTTGAACCTTGATCCCAGCACACAGCTAAGGACCCAAGCTCACTTCCAAGCACACAACAAAGGAAGTTGTCTCAAGCACACAGCCAAGAGATGCAACAGAAACAAGGTTTCAGTTTTATATTTTACTTCAAATCTGTCTTTCATTCATAAGGAAAAGGCCTTATATAGGCAAGGAAATTACATCCTATTCGTTCATTACATCCTAGGGCCACAATGGGTTTGCAAAAGAAACAGAAATAACAGCTACATTGTTCAGCATAAAGCAATAAAGTAGAAAAGTAGTTCTAATAGGACAATCTGCCTTAATTGGTTTGTTGGGGTTGAAACTGGTGGAGGGGTGGACTTCTGAGCTTGATTCTTGAGCGCAACTGAAGTGGGATGGATGCCAAAGGTCCTTCTAAAAGGCCCTCGAGTTTGTTTGATCATAAAAGGAAGGTTTGATAGTGACATGTTAACTACTGCAAAAAGGCTGAAATCTGGACAGTCTGAAGTTGTCCCTAAGCTAACTTTTCGTGTGTTTGTTTCTGGGGGGGGAAGTCCTGGGGAAAGTTGTAGAGGGCCTTTCCAAGACATAGGTTTGAGGGTTGTTTAGGCTTGTTTGATTGTGTGGGGCCCCATGGACCTTGTTTAGAAAGGCTGTGATAGGCTGTTTTTGGCTGGGGGCTGTTTTTGTTGTGTTGGGTTTGTTGGGCTGTTGGCTGAGCTTTGTTGGGGCCTAGTCTTGGGAAGTGGATGGCTAGGCTTTGTTCTGGTTGTGGTGCTGTTGTCTTAGCAGGCTTGAAGTGGTTGTGGCTTGGACTGAATAGAACATTGTCATAGCTGGTCATGGTGTTGTCTGAATGTAGGTTGTTGTTTTGATGTTGAGTCTTGTCTTGAGTTTGTGTCTTGTCTTGAGCTCGTGTCATGGCTCGTGTCTTGGCTTGGTCACATACTCCCGTTGCATAAAACTACTATTAGCCCAAAAATAACCACATTGATTAGGCCTAGTAGTTTTATTGTGTATACATGTTCACCATATTTTCAAACATATCTATAAATAATACTCCTTCCGATCCAGACGAAAGGTAACATAGGAAAAATGGAGTATTTAAGAATAGTTGGAAAAAGAAGGGGTACAAAAGGAAAAAATAGGTGGGCCATGTAATTGTGATTTTAATGCTGGGTTGATAGGTGGTCCATGTAATGACATTTTGTGTAAATATTAAATGGGTATAAGGATAAGTAGGTAATATTGTGGGCCAAATACGGTATGTTACCTTTGGTGTGATTCGTCCGTTTATAGTAAGTGTTACCTTTCGTCTGGATCGGAGGGAGTATTAAAAAGTATGCTGATGGCTAAATTGACAAGAATTCTACATTTGCTAGCATATTATAATGGCACCTCACAACCATGTATAATTACTAACTAACCCTTCACATTATACATAAATTAACTAAAAATTCCTTACATAAAATTTCATTATATCAATATTAAATTAATTGTGTACATTAAATATTGTTTGAGTTACAAAATTTCAATCTATCAATATTAAATTAATTGTGTACATTAAAATTCTTTACAAATCACAATCTATGTTTCATATTTTATAATTAAAATTGACATTTTAATGGAAGTTTTCATAATTAAACGTGTTAATGAATCGATTAAGGTTTTTCACCCACTAATTTTATTAAACTGATTTCATATGATTAAATGTTGGTTGAAAAACTTTATATATTTTTCTTTTAGTAATTGTTAAACTTAATTTATCAAAAGTCACACTGCTTAAAAAAATTACACATCCATTTATTTATTTAAGAATAAAGTTACATAAAACTTAAAACGAAAAACAATCACGTAGCTTGTAATAATATTATTCAAATAAGAGTAAATTGATAAACAATATCAATATAATGACCCTATTTTATAAACAGTACCAACATAATCAATAATTCATAATTGGTACCAACATATTAACTTTTATCTACGAATAGTACCTAGTTGCCTTCTCACTCCACTTTTTTCCCTATTTTACAAGTGCTTTCATCTAAGTGAAGAGTAGTTTAGTAGAGGTTGCGTTGAAATTTTTACTTGAATGATGGTTTCCTGGACATTTTTGAGTAGGTTAAGATGTGATTTTAAGGCGACTTGGTACTATTTGTAGATATAAATTAATATTTTGGTACTGGTTACGAATTATTGATTATGTTGATACTATTTATAAAATAGGGTTCTTATATTGATACGGTTTATCAATTTATTCTTAAAATAAAAAAAATAAAATTTTAGATTGAACCACTATTAAGTTCAACGACAATAATTTTCAAATTACTCGATTCTTTTTTTAACGCATTTTCAAATATATACAATATTATTAAAAAGAAAAACAGAAGAGGAAAATATTGTCACGTGTCACCTTTACATAACAAAGTCGGTAAAATACAAAGTTGATCTATAAATCAATATATATAATTAAAAGGCAAACAAAATTATCTACCATCATCCACCTTTATCTATAAATAATCTGTAAATATAAAAATACAAGCCAAATTATCTACTATCTATCACATCTATCCATTAAAAATAATTAAAAGGCAAAACACATTATATACCATCATCATTGATTCAATCCGTGCAAAGTGAATTTTGTTAAAAAAAAAAAGACAAACTCGACTGTCTACCGTCATCCTCATTTGTTTCTATAACCTAAAGTTTTAAACCACTTTCGTGCAAAGTTAATTTTGTGAATATAAAATAAATAAATAATTAAGCAAACCTTTTACATTCCATTGCTCCTTGCTTCATATTTATGTCTATATTAAATTTAATAATAATTTATATATGATGTTTAAAAGTCATGAATCTTGCTCTATGTGACAACCCTCGCGAATGCGGAAATAAAACATAACAAGCATGTGATTTATATAGCGAAAAATACGGTGTTTTTAAAACTTTTTACATGGCAAATAGGAAATACGAGGAATGTCAATAATTACAAACTAAAATAGAATATAATACAAAGAGACGAAGTCTATCAAAATATTATCAAATATCAAAGTTATTAGCAACTAGCTAAAATCGTCTAGAGGTGAATCATCCAGGCTAACGCCCGCTAGCTCACACCCGAACCCAAAATACCACAAGCAAAAAGCCATCCAATCAAGCAACCTGTTCATCCATGAAAAACATGAACGCCACAGTCAAAGGGGAGTAACTCCGGGTTCTCCCAGCCATATCACAATAAAAATACTTAAACGGTAATACGAAAGTAGAAGCAT
>JAIUZE010029042.1:0-16244 GCA_022085475.1 Heliosperma pusillum | reverse complement strand
CACAACAATATCACAAAAATATCACAAAAATCTTTAAGCAGTAGCATCCTATATATCAATACAAATTATCTTACTGAATTAGGAGACACATATTTTAAATTTGTTGTAACTGAAAAACCACAAGTAACGAGAGCTTACATCAATCAATCGAGCTTTAATCTGTTTATCTCTTTCAACCTCTTTTGGCAGTTTTACCATCTAGTACCCTTCTTTTGATTCACATTCTTCATCAACTTCTTCTTCAAGTTCTTCATCGTCCATTATCTGAATTTTGCGTACCTCTCACCGCCTCTGGTTTATCTGAAAAATATATGATTTATTGGTACTTGCTCAAAGCTTATTTTAACTTAAGTACATTAAAAATAAAGAACTTGCTTATTTTTGTGACCTTGTTGTTGTAGACTAATTAGGTAGTCAATCTTCGATAATGGCGCATTACCCAACGATCTTGTCTTCTTCTCATCCTGCACCCTTTTTGACAACTTCTCATCATTCCAGTGGCTGATAAGAGGTAACGTGTGTCCCATAACATCTACTTTGAAATTAAAGCGATGGAAATACGCCAGCATGACAACTAATGTACAACCGCTGACAATTGACTTTCCACCCTGTTTAAATACCTTTATACTATTAACCATCTCTCTGAAAATATAAGCACACCAGTCGTAAGCCCGGATGCTCTCATTATTAGTGATAGCTCTTACCGACTTCAAGTCCATTGTTTTATTAGAACTTGGTGCCAGGAAAACTGACACGCTGAAGAAAACAAACAGTTTCTTGAGTTCATCTCCATAATCGTTACTTCCACGCAGTGTTTCAAAGACATGTTTCACCGTAATTGGATCTGAACTATTTTGCACGCCAAACCTCAACCTCCATTCCCTTTTTAGTCTGCTATCAAACACATAAACGATGTTACCCATTTGCGCAAGCACGACCTCATTTCCTCCTCGAGGCAGCAGAAAGATATCATGCCCATCATCTTTTGTAATTATAAACTTCGTCTTCTTCATCTTAAACATATTGCATGTGTAGTCAAATGCCTTTAAAATCCAAGGCAGGATGCCATGTGGTAAATTTGTCACATTTAAGTGCAACAAACCACCAAATCCAATCTCCCTAGTAGCTTCTTTTTATTCTTCCCTGAGGCCATTAATCAACTCCACCAACTACCCTGGTCGACACTTCGTATGAAGTTTATTTGTCATTTTTTGGATCACCATTTGCTGATCTAGTATTGGTTTTAGTGTCGCCATTTTCTTATTCTCATCACCATTTTCTTATTCTCATCACCATTGCTTTTCTTTTTATTAGAACTCTTCAACTTCTCCGATGATGTTTCTTCAGTGTCCACATTTTCTTCTAGCGGCCTCTTTTTCGTCATTGTTTTGTTTTGTTTACCGATAAATTTCTTCTGCATTACAACTAATGTTTCTTCAGCCTCATCGCCTTTTTCTATAGGCATCTGTGGATTTTTAATTGTATACTTCATGTTACTTAATAACTGAATTAATATCACCAACTATTAAATATTAAATTACAATTTACAAACAATTATTTTACAATTTCATCATTCACAGTATCACAATATCAAAACATGTAAACAACAATATCACAAAATACGAATGACAATATCATAACACTATAGTAACAACATCACAGTATCAAAATATCAAACGAACACAATATCAAAACATGTAAACAACAATATCACAAAATAAGAAAATGTTTCTTCTTATCTTTGTCTTATTTTGTTATGCATGCATAAGATTCTATTTAGTTTAAGAGTAAACTAAATGTATAATGATATTAGAAGTGTCTAATATTGAGTTTAAGAAACTTACAAGCGGTATCAGAGCCAAGGTTGTTGCATGCATAATCGATTTTTAGTTTTTTCGAGTTATTGTAACTTAAAGAAAACTAGTAATTTGTGTTTTATAAGATAAAATCACAAAGTTATTTGCATGTCAATATATTCTGGTTCTAATATGATTTTAGGTCATTTTGATGATTTATGGAAATTTTTATTGCTCAAATATGATTTTTAGTATTTTTATTACATTTTAATAAGTAAATTGATGTTTAAAATGCTTAAACTAGTTAGACTTATTTTATGACCTTAAAATTTTTACACAATATCACACATGCATTTTATTACTGTACGTAAAATTTCGTGTGAAGTGGACTTATTTCGTGTGATTTATGATTTTTATATGATAAAATGAAATAAATAAAGGTCAAATGGCTAAAAATACTTCCTCTTTGAATCTGATTATGAAATTTTAATATGTTGTCACATGCATATGTTCCTGTTATACTGGAAAGGTTTAGACTAATGTGATATGTCTAGCATGATTTATGAATTTTTAATTTAAAAATGACATAAATAGTGACTAATTTAGCAAATATATCTAAAATAAATTTCATGTCAATAGAAAATTGTTCCTGGTTGCATAAGTCCCACATTTCAGATATAAAGTTTAAAATAATTTAATATGATTAATTTTTGCATGCTTTATGTATTTTATTTGATAAAACCGATAAAGCGCAACCATTTTTCTCAAAAACCGATTCGAAATTTTTAACCATGATTTTTGACATTATGAGTGTCATGGAAATGTTACAGAATGTTCAAGAATTTTAAATTCAAATTTTGAAATTACTGTAATTAAATTTGGATTTATTTGATTAAAATATGATTTTAAAGTCTAAAATGAGCAATTATATAACAACAAGTTGAATTATTGTCAAAAATTGAGTGATGACTAATTTTTAAATGCCTAAATGAGTTGGGATAATTAACTTGGACTTAAATATGATTTAAGTATTGTTTGGTGATTTTAAGAAGTGATTATCACGCATTTCCATAAAACCGGGTTATATTCGATATAAACCGTTAAATAGGGCGATTTGGCATTTAATATGAGCATGTTTTATACATAATATAATGCTGCATTTTATTTATGAATGTCATATTTTCAATTTATGAATGTCATATTTTGGTTTATGTAATTTGGAATTATGTTATTTTTCCTTGTATGGCCTAAGTTTTAATCGATATTGCCCGAAATGTAAGGGAATATTGATTCGGTTGTAATTTAATGTGATCTCGTATCACTTTTATTGTATTATTTTATTTTACAAATGTATAATAGGAAATTATTGTAATTTTATTATATATCTTGTAACTAATTGTAAAACCGGAGTTTCCCAAAGACGGTGCCATTCGGAAAGGAGTTCCGAGAGAGAGACGGTGACCTTGGGAGGCGTGCTTATGAAGTTCAAGGGACCAAAGGAGTTGGTTTCCGAACTTGTAATAGATTATATGATTTTCTATTCTAGGAAAGGCCATACTAGGAGTTTTATTTTATGCTTGCATTTTACTTAATATGTTTGCATGCATTGCCAAATCGCCATAACATGACATGCATATTTTATCGAGTATTCGACCGTGTCAATTAAAATTATCATTAATTCTTCGATTTAGTTCACTTAAACGAGATAGATAATAAATTGTCATGACCTCTCATATTAAATAATTGAGATCAAGCCTTACCAAATAGTAGAACCCATGAATCCCAATTTCGGAAGGAAGTAGGCTCGGCTCACCGGGGTGCTAAACTTGTTACGTTGGGTAAGTGGGGTAATAAATGTTATTATTTCGAAATTTGGATTGAGCTCAACGGAAGTATTCGCGACGATAGCCCCATGTGTTCCGGGCTTAAGATAAATATTAAAGTAATATTATCGACCGAGAATTCTAATGTAGAATCGATTAAAGAGTTAATCCACCGAATTATGTTAATGAGGGATGAATCGGCTTACCGTGCCCAAGTTGATATGAATTTGGATCTCGGAATCATTTAAAATAGTTGGGTAGAGGTCACTATTTAAATGTTAAAACTTGTTTAAAATGTTTACAAGTATTTAAAATGATAAATGTTGACATTTCCTTTATGTCTAAAAATTTGTAGTTAATATTGTTTATTCGCAATGGCAAATGCTAATTCATCCACCACCATCTATCCTCCAACTCTCACGAATGTCTCATGGTTTTGATCCTTCATGGATCGATGCAAGTTAGAAAAGAATGGCGCTAATTTTACCAATTGGGATATGCAACCCCGCTTGGCCGCGACGGGTGACGACAAGTTTCATTACCTTGCCAAGGCCTCTCCCACCGCACCTAATGAAAGGTCAACTGCCACGCAAGGCGAGCCTATGAGGCTAGCCACAAAGATTCCGCCGCGATCAAAAACGTTTTGATCTTCTCGTTAGAGGCCGATCTTCAAGGGAGTGCCATAAGATGAGCACGGCCTATGAGATCTATGCCAAGCTTGTGACCCTGTTTTTTCACAAGCTCCTTGGTCTTACAATATAAGACGGCTTCCACATTATTCAACACGAACCTAAAAGAGGACCAAAAGTTAGCCCTCATGTACTCAAATTGATTGAGCATGTTGAGACTCTTAAATTGCAAGGGGTGACCATTACCGAACAACTCATTATCGACCGAGTCTAACATTCCTTGGGGAAAACCAAAGCATATGTGCAGTTTAGGGATAACTACAATATGCAATACTTGAAAACCTCTCTTCATGAATTGCACAAGATGCTTGTGCAAACTGAGAGAGACATAGAGGCTAAATGTTAGCACCTCCAAGGATGTACTCCATATTAATAATAAGAGTAAGGGGAAGTTCAAGAAAGGTGGTAGTAAAGGGAAGAAGCCCTCCACCTTCAAAGGAAAGGGAAAAAGCTATTGAGAAAAGCTCACCCAAACTTAAGAAAGGTGCATCAACCGAGGACAAATGCCATTATTGTAATGGCATAGGGCATTGGAAGAGGAATTGCCCTAAATATCTAAGAGATATCAAAACTGGAAAGATGTTTCAGTTGGTAATTTATTCCTATCATTTATGTTATGATCTCAACTTTGGTATATAGATACGAGTTGTGATTCTTACCCTATTTAATTGTAATTAGGGCATCCTAGCAAGGATAAAGGCTAGGACAAGCAAGCCTAAGAAAGCTCTTCAAGGGAAGCTAAGGTAGCTACCCATGATTGAAGACCTATGGAAGCTTGGTCTCATTTTGAATTGTCAAAATTTTGGGATGTATTTTGAGACATTGTTTTTAGAACTTTTATAATTTCCTTGTTTGACATGGAAATTTGTTCAATTCCTTTTATTGACATTGGTTGTAATTGGATTTAGTGACTTGGTTCTCAACCCAAGTCATTCGGTTTGTTGAAACTTTTTAGTTCTAAAAACTTTTCATTATACTATACTTGCACAAATAACATAAATTGTATCGACTCAAGTTGATCATATTAGTATTATGATGATTGGATCATTATAATAAAAGGCTAAGAATTTGATTCTCACTTTGAAAGATCAATTGCTAAGTCAAAATTGAGTTATTGAACTCAAAGTAAGGAGTCTACCAAACCAATTGGCCTCACCACTTATAAAGATTGTAATTGACATGAATATGAGTACATCTCTTTAGCTTATAGAACTAGTCTATCTCGAAGCTAAGATTCGATGTCTTTACAATGAAATCTTTAGTAGATCACTTAAGGTCATGTCGTGATACTTCTACCTCCCTCACGAGTATGAGTACAAAATTGTTTGTGGCTCATAAGGCTATCTTCATGGAAAATAGTTGTATTTTCTAAAGATAGAGTGGGAGAAATTAAGCCACAACGAAAACCTAGTTAGGAACTAGTGAGGAAACCAAAAGAAAATGTTCTTAGGTTGGACTTAAGACTAGTGAGGAGACCAAAAGAAAGCGTTCTTAGATGAATCCTTAGACTAGTGACGAGACCAAAAGAAATTGTTCTTGATATAATAAGATTATGATCTATGAAGTGGAAGTACCTAGAAATTTTGAATTTCGATTTTCTAAAAGAGACTTGTGAAACTATATGGAATCTATGCAAAGAAAATTTTTTATTTGGAGTTGTCCAATTATAGTTGCATGGATAGACATGTAGATGTCTACAAAAGCTAAGTTAATGCGTAACTATGCTTAGATCCAAATCATCAATGAAATACCTCATAATAAGTGTGTACAAGATACACATCAAAACCACATGTCCAAATAGGGATTTGGAATAGGATGTGTACATGACACGAGCCTATTATATGTATCTACCTAGAGGTTATGATGATCTTTTCTATTATAAGATATAAGAAGGGTTTCACTCGAATTGTCGAAAAGTCATGTATAGACATGAAATTCAGTGGGAGTTAAAGTCATGTATAGACATGAAGTTAAGTGTGAGTTTAATTTATCATGTAAAGACATGAAGTTCAGTGGGAGAAATTGTTTTCCACGTGAATGACGTTTCACTCATTAAGGGTGACATATTCATATTACCTTTTTGAAAGGAGTGGTTGGATTTTAATGTTGGATGAAAGAGGGCAACATGTATACTAAAATCAATATCTATTGTGGAATAGAAGATTTTAGCTTGGCATTTAAAAGGTATCTTATATCGATAAGATCCTTAATCTATTCAACAAGTTAAATAGGTTGTTTATGTGGATAAAAGTGGGATCACTATGAAAGGGTCATCGTCATCCACTGAACCTAAGAGTTGTTGATCACATGAGACCAATCATGTATGCCACTACATGCACGTACCTAAATAAATTGTATGCTAGGAGCATGACAAGCCTATAACAAATCAATCCACATGAGAGTCATTGGATAGCCTACAAGAACATCCGTACAGTTCTCAAGGAGAACTAGGGATTCATTCTTGTGTTTGGTAGAAATAATTGGGATATGTGGTAAAGGTTACACAAACCCAAATTTCCAACCTTATAAGGATTTATTCAAGTCCTAGGCATACCTTTGTTATAAAAGAAGCGAATATCTAAAAGGATGATTGAAGAGTCAATCATTATAAATTCTACAAATAGAGACGTAGTACATTATGATGAGGATAAGGTGGCTAACAAGGAGCTAATGGTAGATCCTTTCACCTAAATACCTATCAGTTATCATGATAACGAGTGGGAGCATCTTTCAAGTTAAAGAGCCCAACACTAGATAGAGATCTAGATATGTACGTAGATAAATTCATGTTATTAGGAATAACATTGGATGGAAGGAAAAAGCAATTCACAAGGTTGGAATAAATGAATATATATGGTATATTCACTACCCAAGCCTTTATTCATGAATTGTCATGAACGAAATAAACTTTAGATTATATGATATGAAGCAATAACATTGTGTTGATTGTTCATATATGATAATCACATTTATCGTTTGAATTTCATAAACTCGTTTTTATGCTTTGTTATATCTAAATCGATTGTAGAGAAAAATTTTGGACTCCATTAAAGTGGACTGGATTAACATAGCATTGGCCCCTAGTTACTTATATGAGGTGACGTCTCCAAGTAATTAGAATGTGATGCGATTGATGGCAAGTTCAAGTGCCATAGGGTCATAAGGGATGGCCAATCGATCACATAGACACAGTGTAAGGGACAATCTGTCGGGCAGTGACCGCTTATAGAATTCTGGCAATTCTTGTAGCCTGGTCGTGACAAGAGCTACTAGTATTCTTTTTTAGTCAATTCTTTAACTAAAGACTGTTCGCCTAAGGTGGCACAATTTCAAAGTGACTTTGATTTATGCTCTACGACCTTCGTAACTGGGGTCAAATGGGCATCTTTTGGGTCATGATGAGCTGTGTCTATTCGAAGGGAATAGTGCGATAGGAATTGTCCACCCCTTGTCAGGGTTGTTTTAAATCTCAAGGCCACTCGAGGAGGAGTAAGCTGAAAATGCGTGGCCACGCTCGGAAGGTATCTATGGTAGATAATTCCGGTCAGACAGTTACTCTCCAGATCGAGGAAACCACTCTTGATATGATCAAATGCAAGTACGACCTGCAAGACACCTTGCATTGAGTGGGAGATTGTAATAGGACAAGAGAATTGGTGACGCACACTTGTCTCGGACAAGTGGGAGATTGTTGGAGTAAATGTCCTCAACAATAGTGCGATCACAAAATTAAATCTCGATAATAAGAATACAAAGGGATGATGAATATTATAGTCAACTGGTCAACATAAATCGGTAACGATTGGCTCAATTGAGTTTGACGTTACTGTCGTATGACGGTGGTGATCAGTTGATCCCTTGAGGTCACACCTAAAGGACAATCCCCTAATCATGTACATTAATTAATTGTATAGTGATACAGATTAACTAATCCCTTAAATTAAACTAAGTTTAAATTGTAAGTGAGAAATATATCTTATTGTAATATGATTAAATAAGATTCATTTTAGTAATTTAATTGTTATATTACTAAGAATGCATTGTGTTTATGAAACATTTGAGATAGGCGAAATTGGTCGATTATAATTACAAATTGTTGTAGATTATATTAACCAAATATGAGATGACCCTATTTATTTACATGTAATTATAAAATATGACTTAAAATGTTAAGTCTAATTTATTTGTTATGAAATTACATTTAAATTAGTTAAATGCACATTTATAAGCTAAATTACATTTTATATATCACATGTCACACTTGTGACAAATGACAAAATCACAAAATAAAATGGACACCCATTTTATCATGTATGCACCGGTTTTTGTGGGTAGTATAGGTGTTTAGGTACTTATTATTGTTCTAATTAATATTAGACAATATCATGACAAACCTAAAGCCTATAACCTAGTCTAATGCTTTGTTAAGAACAAAAGTAAAAGGCACCCATCCTTCCCCATGGAGAGTGTGGCCGATTGGAGCATGCAAATGTGAGAGGATTTTTCCTTCTTATACACACTACTTGATCTCATAAGAGTATGCTTGTTCATCTCTTTAAAATCTTAAACTTCTCACTCTAAATAACAAGCTTGAGAAGCTTCAAACATCTTATGTTCTAAGATTACTAATAAAAATTACTAAGAGTAGTAATAGTGTTTATTAGTCATATTGTTAAGGGTTACTACATAATATACTAGTGTAGTATTTTGTAGGATTTAAAAGGGGTTGTCTTGGGTGCAACTAATTGGAGAGTTTCTAATTTGAAACTTGGAAGATCATTCTTCTTATTTAAGCTCAAGAACAATATTTGGAAGGTGTCCAAATATTGTTCCCATATTGTTTGTAACAACCCAGATTTTTAAAACAAAAGAAATGACTTAATAATAAATAATCCATCAGAGTACAAAGATGAATAGGGTCAAGGTGGCGGAAACACCTGACCAATCCGGATCGATACTCAAATCCAAAACTAAACTAATACATTATTAATATTCTCAAACTAGATTATATTCCTAAACAGTTTATTAATCTCGCCACGAGTCTCTCCAGCCCAAGCATCCAGACAAGCAGCAATCACTCCAACCTGAGAATGGGGGTAAACAATCAGTCGGGAGTAACTAGATGCTCTCCCATTCATGTTTACGACAGGCTGAATTAATAACAATCTATAACAACAGACAATAATCATAAATGACATGTGAAGCAATTTATTGTAACACCACGTTTGTTGAAGAGGTCCATTGATAGGCTTAAATGACTAGTGCTTAAAGGGTTTGAAAGTACTACTCATATCAACAAAGTACACTTTCTTTTCTGGTCATCCATGCAAAAGAACTCAAAAGTTAAGCGTGCTTGACTGAGAGTAGTCTTAGGATGGGTGACCTCCTGGGAAGGTTCCCGGGATGTGCATGCGTGAGGACAAAATGCGCTGGAAAGGACCCGTGTTGATCTGTGGGCCATGTACACAGCCTGGAGAGCTATCATGAGTGACCGCTCCCGACCCAAAGGGTTGGGTCGGGGGGTAACAAATGTTATCAGAGGCAACCTGCGACCGTGTTGGTGAGAATGTGGTCGGAGTAACCGGGTCACCCAACTAGAGGGGGGTGGAGGATTTATGGGTTAGCGACTATGCTCCCAGGCGCAACGAGGACGTTGCGTTCTTCAAGTGGGGGTGATTGTAACACCCCACGTTCGTTGAAGAGGTCCATTGATAGGCTTAAATGACTAGTGCTTAAAGGGTTTGAAAGTACTACTCATATCAACAAAGTGCACTTTCTTTTCTGGTCATCCATGCAAAAGAACTCAAAAAGTTAAGCGTGCTTGACTGAGAGTAGTCTTGGGATGGGTGACCTCCTGGGAAGGTTCCCGGGATGCGCATGAGTGAGGACAAAATGCGCTGGAAAGGACCCGTGTTGATCTGTGGGCCATGTACACAGCCTGGAGAGCTATCATGAGTGACCGCTCCCGACCCAAGGTTTGGGTCGGGGTGTTACACTAGTATTCAACTTGTGCTGCCCATTGATGTACTTGAGTGCCTGATGATCTGAATGCAATACAAAAGGCTTGGGCTTCAGATAATGACCCCAATGGTACAAAGCCCTGACTATTGCATAGAACTCTTTGTCATATGTTGAATAGTTGAGCTTAGCACCACTCAACTTCTCACTAAAGTATGCCACAGGCTTTTGTTCTTGTGTCAAGATAGCACCAATGCCTATACCACTAGCATCACACTCCACCTCAAATAATTTGCTGAAATCAGGGAGAACAAGGACAGGAGACTCACACAAGAGGTCCTTGATGATGTTAAAGGACCTCTCAGCCTTGTCATTCCACCTGAATTCTCCTTTTCTCATACACTCAGTCAAGGGAGCCATGATGGAACTGAACCCCTTAATGAACCTTCTGTAGAAGGAGGCCAGCCCATGGAAACTCCTCACCTCAGTTATAGTCTTAGGGACCTGCCACTCCCTAATTGCCTTCACCTTGTCTTGATCAACAACAACCCCTTCCTTGGATATGATGAATCCTAGGAATCGAACTTCTTCCTGCATAAAAGTACATTTCTCCATCTTGCCAAATAGCTTATGCTTCCTCAATACATCAAACAACAATTTCAAGTGCTGGAGGTGTTCTTCTGCTGAAGGACTGTATACCAAGATATCATCAAAATACACAACAATGAACTTCCCTAGATAGGGCCTCAGTACCTCAGTCATCAACCTCATAAAGGTGCTTGGGGCATTAGACAACCCAAAAGGCATTACCAACCACTCATACAACCCATGCTTGGTCTTAAAGGCTGTCTTCCACTCATCCCCAGCCCTGATCCTCACCTGGTGGTACCCTTGTCTTAAATCAATCTTGGAGAAGACCTTAGCTCCACTCAGCTCATCTAAGATATCATTCAACCTTGGTATGGGGAACCTGTATTTGATGGTGATATTGTTGATAGCCCTACTGTCTATGCACATCCTCCAAGACCCATCCTTCTTGGGCACTAGCAAGGCAGGAACTGCACATGGACTAAGGGACTCCCTCACAAAGCCCTTGCTGAGTAGGTCACTAACTTGAGCTTGTAGTTCCTGAGTGGCCTTTGGATCACTTCTGTAGGCAGGTTTGTTGGGTAGCATTGCTCCAGGAATAAGGTCAATATGGTGTTCTATCCCCCTGAGTGGGGGCAGCCCACTAGGCAGTTCAGCAGGAAACACATCTTCATAGGCCTCCAGTACCTGTTGGACCTCAGCTGGGATGCTTTCTTGGGGGAGCAGAACTTCTTTTGTAAGGAGGATGAACACAGGCTCATCACCCATGAGCTCTTGAACAACCTCAGCTTCACTCAACAACAGAACCTCCTTGGACACATCATTGACAGGAGTTATGTTCCCCTTAACATTGGGAGGCAAAGGAGCCAAGATGATCTTCTTGTTACCAAACTTGAAGGCATAGGTATTGTCTCTCCCATGGTGTATAGAGTCTCTATCAAATTCCCATGGCTTGCCTAACAAGAGGTGGCAAGCATCCATAGGAAGAACATCACACAAGGCTTCATCAGTATAGCCCTTGCCAATAGAGAAAGGCACAACACATTGCCTATCAACCCTCACTTCCACTCCTTTGTTCAGCCATCTCAGTTTGTAAGGGTGGGGGTGTTCTTGTGTGGTTAGGGACAACTTATCCACCAGAGTTGTGGAGGATACATTGGTACAACTTCCCCCATCAATTATCATGTTACAAACCCTTCCCTTTATGGTACACCTAGTTCTGAATATCTGCTGCCTCTGATCTGTTGGAGTAGTTGTCCTCCACAATAATGCGCCACATAATAAATCTTATTATGGAATATAATTGGGATAATTATTGACTATATATATGATTAGTCAGTTGATTAACGTAAATCAATAACGGTTGGCTAACTAGAGTTTGACGTTATTGTCGTTTGACGGCGGTGATCAACTGATCCCTTTCGGTCACACCTAAAGGATGAAATCCAAATAGTAACTAATTATTTGTATACGATACAGTTAATTAGTACATTACATAAATTCGATATGTACGAGAGTTAATTGTTAGAAATTGAGTTAAGAACTCAAATTCGATTAAACTTATTTTTCAATTATGCCATAATTGACTAATAAATTTATATCTTATTTTAATACGATTAAATAAGATTTAACTTAGTAATTAATCGTTAAATTACTAAATTAGTTGAGGTTTTGAGATAGAGGTAATTAGTTAATTATATTTACAAGGAGTTGTAAAATAAATTAACTAAGCATTGTGGGACCCATTATAGATTGATATAATGGTAAAATATTACTTAAAATGTTAAGTACATATTATTTATTTAATTGAGTCATATAATTGTTATATGATCAAATTAACACTTAATTATACAAGATAATTAACCAGATGATCAATAAGTATTTGTGAGACAAATATCAAAAATCAAAATGGATCCAACTAGGCCAAAATGGGCCGGTTATGTTGTAGTTCAAAGGTGATGATTTTAGTTCTTGTTTTTACTATTTAGTTACTTATGAAAGTGACATTACAAGTAAGAATAATCATCATACATACTACAACACTCCAATCTAATGCATGTGACAAAAAATTGAACAAAATAATAGTCCATATTTGGACTATATCATCCGGCCATTTTGGCTTCTTGAAGGACAATTGTTGTTGATCATTTATCACTTCATTTTTGTTCAATTTGTTTAACTTCTCTCTAAAAACTCTTCTTCTCACTTAAAACTCTCATATACTAATATTTACTAAGTATTACTAGTGTAGTAATATAGTCATAATATTAGTAGAATAATATCTATCTTATTATCTAGTTAATAATAAGGGTAGATTATTTGGGTTAATCTTGGTGCAACTTAGAGGAGATCTTCTACTTTGGAGATTACTTGTGTTCATCCATATTTGTAGCTCAAGAAAAACAAGAAGGAGTTCTTGTTGTGCCCTTATATTTTCCATATCAATGTGAGGAAATTTCTTCCTTTATATAAATGTCTTTATATTTGCATGCATGTTACATAGATCATTATAAACTAAATTAATAAGTAATTTAGTAAATAATTAGAGGAGTCTAATTAAGGGCTATGGACTTTCAATTGGTATCAGAGCTAGCTTGTAGCATGCATGTTCATTTTGGACATTTTTGTTAAAGTTATAAGATAACTAATAAATCAAAGATTTTGAGTTAAAATACGATTCTGACGAAATATTTTGGTGCATGTATACCTACTGACCTCAAAATGTTTGTGGTCAAATTTCGTGATTTTAGGGATTAATTTGCTATTAATTTTGATTTTTGGCGTTTAAACCGAGTTAACATGCATTTTATGAGTTAAAAGTTAACTAAAAATAGTTGCATGTTGATTCTGGCCATGAAATTTTAATATGATCTCACATGCATTTCTTACATATTGTATGTAAAATTTCGTGATTTTGACTTATGTATTGCATGTTTATTGATTTTTATACGATAAAAGTCGATAATATGAGATTATAATGTTCATAAAATTGAAACGTCCATTTATGGTCTTGAAATTTTTTTTTACATTTTACATTCTGATGTTGATACTCTCGGTGAAATTTCATAATTTGTTTCACTGTTGTACTATATCTAATGTTTTTATTTGATAAAACCATTAAATACAAAGCTATTTGTTCATAAAATTAATTTAAATTTTTTGAGCAAATATTTTTTATTTTTATAGTTCCTGGAATTTTTCCAGAATGTACAAACTTTTTGGTTTCAAATTTTATGATGTTTATATTTTATTTTGGTTTTATTTCATAACCGTTATGATTAAACCATAATATTTTGCAAATGAAATCAAATCGATTTAATTAATGACCAAAAAAATTTGTAGTGACTAATTTTGAGTTCTAAAACAGGTTAGTTAATTAGTTTGAATTTAAATGCGATTTAAATGTTGATATTGATTTTTAATGGTTAAAAATCAATGAATCCCGGAAGAAATCGAGCTACAATGAGCATGAATTGAACTTAGGACGATTTTGGCATGAATTTTGCAGCAATTTATTATATTTATGTTTGAATGAATGAATGTCATTTATTTAATAATTTATGCAAATTTTGTACCTAGTATGGCCTAGTTAATTTTTATCGTTATTACCCGTAATGTAAGGGAATAACGTTTTGATTGTAATTTTATTGCGATCTCGTATCCCCGGTTTGTATAATTTAATAATTTTATTTTATAGTATAAATGTATAATAGGAATTTGTATATTTGTACATTTGTAATTATTTTTATGAAGACCGGTGACTCCCTCAAGACGGTGCCATTTTGGAAGATGTTCAAAGTGAAGAGGCAAGGGACCAAGGAGTTGGTTTCCGAATTTGTAACTATCTAGTTAATTTTGATTAGCTAGGTGGCCATACTAGGATTTTATTGTTGCTTGATTGCTTGCTTTATTTTCGCTCATGCCAATATCGTCACACATGCAATTTTATTTCTCGATTGTCAATTCAAAGTTATTCAAAATTCACCGACTTAGTTCGCTTATAGGGAATTAATAACAAAATTGACAAGATCTCTCACATACTTAAAAAATTGAGATTTAGCCTTACCAATTAGTAACACCTATGAGCCCCGTGTTCATTAGGGCTACCACGCTCGTGGGTCCCTTTTTACCTCGGGTAAGTAGGGTGATGCGATCAAAAGCCAAAATTGGATTGGACTCAACGAGATAAGCGTTATCTTGGGACTAGGAGATGGATTTAGTTGAAATCCGTCAACCAAGAGTTCTAAGTGTAGAATTAGTCAAGTATTGACTTACCATTTTTAGATAAAGGTAGCATGCGATGACTATTTTTGTCTAAAAGATGGGTCTTGGAATCACTTATATAATTTCGTGAGGGGTCATTATATGAGTGACTTGTTTAAAATTGTTTTTACAAGTGAATTATAAGCAATGAATGTTTATTTTCCGTTGATATTTATTTTTATTCGCGCAATGACAATTATTTATCCTTCTATGAACTTAAAAAATCTGTTCAATCGTGGAAAAGGTTTCCATTATTTTATACGGTAGCATTTTGATTGCAATCTCCGTTTATACCACCATAGCTAAAGACAAAATGAATTGTATCTTTTGATCCTCATATTCACCATTGCAAATGTCTCTTATGAAGAGTAAATGAATAAGTCACACTTAGTCAAAAAGCGTTTTTGAATATTTAGTGACGCCTTCTTATAACAATGGTACAATCATTTTTTGCTCCAAAGAAAATATTTGTATTTTGGTATGTCGTCATTATACTCCTTATCGAGGCTTACCTCAAAAGAGGCCAAATCAGTTGGGACGACTAGGTTAATTGATTTATTTAAAATCGTGAATAACCAAATACCGTAGTCACATCATGAAATGTTTATCCTTTTTGAAGGTAAAACCATGAATGAAATGAAGAATAGTCTTCACAATAATTCCTATATACTTGTCTAAGTAGAGATTCATGAAAGTGAGTGGGAGCACTAAGAATGATGTTTATATTCTTAATTGTTAAGACGAGGTTCAAGAGTAGATTGGCTCGACTTTGACACAAGGCAAGGGATAAAGGCAAGACTATTTTGAATAGTAAAGTCAAAACCCAAGCAAGGTGTCGAACCCAACTTTTGACGATTCTATTTTACAGTGTAGGACACAAGAAAAGAAGCTTCCCAAAGTTTTCTAAAGAGTTAGAAATTGGGTGTAATTTTTCACCCATAATATCTATATGATCGACATTTATTTTGCTAAATGCAATTTTTGGGTATTAGATATCCATTATGGTTTTCATCAATGTATTCAATACATATAATAATGATCGTGCGACGACTAACCATGATTAAATGTCGACCTACAAGGGAAATATACTATTGTAGTCAACTTGTATTTGATAGAGGGAAATATAA
>JAIUZE010029041.1:0-19968 GCA_022085475.1 Heliosperma pusillum | reverse complement strand
CACTCATGAAACCGCTTAGTTGAGTTTGAGTTGGGCTACCAACACCACTTGCGGTGATACCATGGTCGTTCCTCAAGTGCCGACTCATACTTCCAAACCCGGTTCCAATGGACCAAGCATAAGATTTCATAATCTTTTTTATGTCACGGCAAACCGTGCATACACAACGAAAATGCCTTGGTTTATTTGGGACAGGCACTTTCTCGTAATATTTCCATACATAGGACACTTTTCCTGATGGTTTACTTCCACCCGCTTCTTCTTCTTCTTCTCCTTGTTCAACTTCTTCATTACGGTTAGAACCTACAATAAATTAAAATAATATAATTAGATATGTGAAATTGTGAATCAAAAAAAAATTGTAGTAAAATAAATAAAAACACTAATTAAAAATCGAAATTGAAATATAATAATAACACTAATTGAAAAAAAAATTTATTACCCTCTTGAGACGCAAACATGGCTTCAAATTCTTCCGGAGTATAATCTCTTCCCTCTTCCATTTTTTATATAATTATAATTTTTATATTTTTATATAATAGTAAGTATTAAAATTATATTGTAACTATTATAAAAACTTGAAAATTGATATATGTAAAAATGTAGAATAGAATAGATAGAGAAGGGAGAAAGTGTGAGGATTAGTGTTAGAATTAGGGGGTATTTATAGGAAATTAAGTAGGGAAAAAACAAAAAAAAAATTAAAAAAATAAGAAAAATGGCATATAGCCGTTGGGACTCAACTCCAACAGCTATATTTGGGTGGGGCGGGCCAAGGACGGGCCGGGCCGGGCCGGCCAGGAGGGCGGGCTGGGGAGCGGGCTGGGGAGCGGGCCGGGCTAATAATCATGGACCCGGGCCCAGCCAGGGGGGAGGGGCGGGCTGGAACGGGTCTGGCAACGGGTCGGGCCGGGCCGGGTCATAATAGCCAGGTGGCCGGGTCGGGCCGGGCTGACCCGCCCTTTTCCCCATGTCTAGCCGCAACGTAGCAGCACCAGCACCGTAGCCTGACCACCTTTTCAACACTAACTGTAGCTATCCATATCCAGGGCAACGTCAGAGGTTTATGGGCCATCTAATTACGTCAGCGACATCACTCCACAACCGATCTCCATTTAACCCGTATCGATATCACCGAAATCGACTTTGACATTAGCAACAGTATAACGACCGACGACGCCTAACCTTTTCTTTCCGTTAACTCATACAACTGCCAACTCAGTTCCCCTCCCCAACGCCACCAAGGACCCTCCTTAATGGCTTAAATTGTTTTCATCTATTAATTATTAGATCTACAAAGAATAACATGAAGTTTATAAAATTAAATGTCACAAATGCTCTTGACTTGATGTTCTGAAGGTAAATATGTCACCATCGACAGGATAATACGTCACCGGCACCGGCGAGAGTGATTCTTTGCCATTAACAGGCGGTGATGCGATACCAACTTATAGGGCAAATGGTGTGGTGTGAGAAAAGGGTGAGGATTTGTCGGAATAGATGTTAGCGGTGGCCACTGGAGCGCCGGTGCCGGCGTCCGAAAGTCAGGGAACAAGTGATTGGTAAGGTTTGGCGTTTGGGTATGGACTGAGGAAAGAGATGTATAAGGAAAGTCAGGGAAGTTGGGGGTGATAGGGATTTAATATTGACCATTGATTTAGTTAGATCTAATAGATGTGAGTTAGTTCGTAAGTTCGCACCGAACTATAAGTTCGCACATGATCCTAATTTATATATATATATATATATATATATATATATATAGATTTGGGATCCGTTGAGAACCATCAAGATAATGAGAACTGTGAGAACCACTCACAGCCCTTAGATATAATAATATGGACGACTGAGATTAACAAGGTAATTGTGAATGACACGCTCATTATTCTTTCTCGCACCCCTCAAGCCTTCCAAATTTCATTCATTTTGACGGCTTTCTTTTCTCACTCATCTCTCACTCACTCTCTCTCTTTGATCGATCAACTTCTTCTTCGTTTGATCATGAATTTTTCCTACAACGATCAACCGCCATTGTTGTGATTTTGAGCATATATTACTCTGCCAATTTCAAGACTTTCTCGTTTTTTTCTTTCTCACTCATCTCTTACTCACTCACTCACTCTCTCTCTCTTCGATCATCTTCTTCTTCGTTTGATCATGGCTTTTTCCTACAACGATCAACCGCCATTGATGTGATTTTGAGCATATTACTCCGCCAATTTCAAGACTTTTCACGCTTAAGTTTAGGTAATTCCTTAATTTCTTCTATTTCTTTGCTATTACTCAATTTTTACATTTGTTGTGCTTCAAATTAGTCCAATTTTTGCGTTTTAAATGCGTGATTACATCTGATTTCTTTTGTTTTTGTTGTTTGCAACTGTGGCATGTATGTTTAATTAGGTTTTCGTATATTCAATTTAGTATTTTATCACTGATTTATCATCATACACTCGTTCTCTGCTGATTCTGATTATTTTGTTTATAATCCTAACCCTAATTTTGTGTTATACGATTATTGTTGCTGATTCATGTTCAATACAATTGATTCCTCTATGTTCGACTTAATTCTTTGTTTCTACATCCAATTGTTTATTCCGTTTCTTTACTTCTTTTCGCTTCCTCAATATGCTACTCCTACTTACGGAATCAATGACTCTCTAGATAAGATGTAGGTTCTTAGGAGCCTATCTAACTACTTATATCGTTTTCTAACTTTGCCCCTTTCAACCTAGGTCTAATATGGACAATCGTTGCTTGGGGTGGGTAATAAATCTTGAGGATGAAGATAGACAACAGTTCATTCATAATTATGTAACCGCAAAAAAAGCAAGTGTTAGTTGCACGTTTGAAGGTCATGAAGTTGAAGTAGATGGTAGGAGTAGTCAAGCACAAAATGGTGTTCTTGATGATTAAGATATCATGGAACAATTTTCAATAAAGTTGATAGTCAGTTTGACAAGGCAAACATGGCTGCTGTCTGTAAAAAAATGGTCTGAAGTGTTCCTTTTTCATGTTGACGCACCTCTTGTTCATGCGACATACAGAGCCAACTTGTGAATTAAAGATGTTAATGGCGTTAGGATAGTTAGTAGGGGTTCTAGAGTAATTTCCCAAAGGTGTAAATGTTACCTGACACAGAATATGGCAGCTAGGCTACTATTGCATAACTACCAAGAGCGAAATCCATTGCTGAGAGCACATCTTAGGGTGGTTAATGATGTCAATGTTAGAGAAATTAATGATGCGGTCCGTGTTATGCCAACTTTGACATTCCAAACAGCATATGTAGTTGCAAGACAATTATTAGTTCGTAGAACTTTAACTTAGATTAGGTTATGTAAATTCTAGATAGCCCAAGTTTATATTTTGCAAATGTATGTATTTTGACTTGGTGCTTTAATCTGTTGCGGTTTTAAAGTTGTGTTTTTGCCAACCTTTTATATTATGTATAATTATAATGGTTTGTACTTTGTATAATTAAAACTTATGTAATAGTTTGTACTTTGAAGTAAATATTAGAATCATTTTGCCTCAATTTTTGTCCTAGTTTCTACATGCTATTTGTATAGCCATATGTGTTTTTACTTTCATAAACTATCTCTCAAATCATTGACAGATATGAGACAAAAAAATATCGCACAAAAGAAAAAACCAGCAGCTAAAAAACCGGTGTCAATTGATACTTTTTATTCAACCAAATCAAAACATGATGAGGAATTAATAGGCAAGGCATCTAATTTAGTAACGAAAAATGTTGAACCACAACAAACTCCTTCAAGTAAGCCGTCTCAACTGATTCTTATGTTTGCAGATGCAAGAAATTACTATATATGTGCACCAAACAATCGTGGACATGCATAAAATATGTACAACCACAATATCTCGTAAAAGTATGCTACGTAACTTTGCGGCTGCTAGTGTAATCCAGCCCTAATTTTAGGAAACCATACCCCTATTTTTAATCTCGTCCCCTAAAAAAAGGGTTCACACTTCCCCTCTAGGGTGTCTTTAGGTCTCGCGGCCGTTGGAATAATGATAAGGAAAAAGGTTGGATTAGGCAGGTCCGAGAAGCAGTCCTGCCTAATCCAAGCGCAAACCCTTTCCCGTCCTCATTTTAGGATACCATTCCCCTATTTTTAATACTGTTCCCTCAAAAAAGGGTTCAATCTTCCCCTCTAGGGTATCTTTAGGTCTCACGGTCGTTCGAATAATGATAAGGGAAAGGGTTTAGGGTTGGATTAGGCGGGTCCGCGAAGCGGTCCAGCCTAATCCAACCCTAAACCCTTTCCCGTCCTAATTTTAGGATACCATTCCCCTATTTTTAATCCCTTCCCATCAAAAAAGGGTTCACTCTTCCCCTCTAGGATGTCTTTAGGTCTCGCGGCCGTTCGAATAATGATAAGTGAAATGGTTTCGGGTTGGACCCGCCTAATGCAACCCTAAACCCTTTCTCGTCCTAACTTTAGGATACCATTCTTAAATAAAATTTAATCCCCTAATTTTAATCCCGTCCCCTAAAAAAAGGGTTAAGTCTTCCCCTCTAGGGTGTCTTTAGGTCTCACGGCCGTGCAAATAATGTTAAGGGAAACGGTTTTGGGTTTAATTAGGCGGGTCCGCGAAGCGGTCCTGCCTTATCGAATCCTAAACCTTTTCCCGTCCTAGTTTTAGGATACCATTCCCCTATTTTTAATCTTGTCCCCTGAAAAATGGGTTCACTCTTCCCATCCAGGGTGTCTTTAGGTCTCGCGGCTGTTCGAATAATGATAAGGGAAAGGGTTTAGGGTTGGATTAGGCGAGTCCGCGAAGCGGTTCTGCCTAATCCAACACTAAACCCTTTCCCGTTCTAATTTTAGGATACCATTCCCCTAGTTTAAATCCCGTCCCCTAAAAAAAGGGTAAACTCTTCCACTCTAGGGTGTCTTTAGGTCTCACGGCCGTTCGAATAATGATAAGGGAAAGGGTTAGGGGTTGGATTAGGCGGGTCCGCGAAGTGGTCCTGCCTAATCTAACCCTAAACCCTTTCCCGTCCTAATTTTAGGATACCATTCCCCTATTTTTAATCCCGTCATGTCAACAAAAGGTTCACTCTTCCCCTCTAAGGTGTCTTTAGGTCTCGCGGCCGTTCGAATAATGATAAGTTCTCGGACCTGCCTAAGTCAATTCTAAATCCTTTCCCGTCCTAATTTTAGGATACCATTCCCCTATTTTTTATCCCGTCCCCTCAAAAAAGGGTTCACTCTTCCCCTCTAGGGTGTCTATAGGTCTCGCGGCCGTTCGAATAATGATCTATATAAAAACTATAATACAGAAACCACTGTACACGTGTCATAACCACAACCCTTCTCACAAAAGCTTTTCCGGCCTAACTATTGAAGAGTACAATTTGGGTAATACTTCTAGCCCAACTCCTTGCTTTACACGTGAACAACCCAATTACTTTACATACATACTTCTATTCCCTACTCTCTTATCTTATATTATTATTATATTATAATATTATAATATTATAAATAACCAAAATAAAACATTCTTATTCTTATATACATAAGATATACTTTCAATATATAGTAGAATATTCTGAATATCAATATGATATGCCAAAAAATATATTGTTTCCTTAGTCCATCATCAAATACACTACAAAAAAATTTAAAAAAACATTCTTATTCTTATATACATAAGATATACTTTCAATATACAGTAGAATATTCTGAATATCAATATGATATGCCAAAAAATATATTGTTTCCTTAGTCCATCATCAAATACACTGCAAAAATATAAAAAAATATATTTCAATACTGAATGAGATATCGCAAAACAGTTATAATGAAAGAGGGTGACGTTCCTTATATATCTAATTTCAGTGTTTGTCAAAACACAGGAGAGTACTGGACCACTAGACATCCTTATAAAATACTCCCTCCAATCCAATCCAAACTACCCACCTTCCATTTTTGGACAATCCAATCCAAACTACCCATACCATAAATGACTAAAATTTGGACAACTTTATCCCTATAACATATTTATATTTACAAAAAATGCCATTATTTAAACTTACCTACCCCACATCAACCTACTAATTATGGACTACCTCTTTCATCATCTTCCCAAACTACCCTTACCAAAAGCAAGTTTCTTAAAACTTGTGCAAAATGGTATGGGTAGTTTGGATTGGATTGGAGGGAGTAGTTTTGACTGCAAAAAGATTTTTCAGTCCCACCACCAATGTCATTATTCCTGATCGTCCAATGGAATTTGCATCATTCAATGATATATTACACCATAATCTGGACGCAAAATACTTAGTTGGTATTTTTTTTTCCACAATCATCTATTATATATTATAAAAATTTCACCATTCTTTGAATAACTATAAAGTTGTGCACACAGATGTTATTGGTGAGCTTAATGGTAAAAGTCAAGTAGACTCGACTTCCAAGGATAAACGTACGATGCTGATTAAGTTAGTGGATTACGAGTATGTACACATAACTGTTGCTCTAAAATTAGTGTTAATGTTTTCAAATAAAAAATGACTAATATGTCATGTTAACAAGGGTCAGAAATTGATATGTACCCTATGGGAAAAACTAGCTGACCAGATGGCCCGATATACAAGCGAGTTTGACAAAACTGAACATCGTCCCATTATTATCATTCGATATGCCAAGATAAAAGCTTTCCAAGGTAACTTTGTGTATATGTTTTTCACCTTATAAATACTTTTGAACTAACCATTCATTGTCGATGTAGAATCAAACCTATCAAATTCACTTTGTTCGAGGATTTTAGTGGATGCTGAAATACCCGAAGCTCGCAATTTTATAAAAAGGTTCTACTCTTTTAACATAATTTTTGTTGTACATAAAATAAAAATTTGTTCTTGAATAATCATGCTTACCGGATTTACAGGAAGACAGAAGCTGGTCTTAATACTACATCGTCAATGTTAACACATCTTTCAAGTCACTCGGAATCAATCGCGAAAGAGCTTTTAGAATTATCTGCTAGACGGACAATTGATGAGATTAGAGAGATCCAAGAGGTATAAGAACTTAACTACTTGGCATTAAAAAAATTTGTCTTCTGATATGTTATCCCATATGATATAGATGGTAATGTTCGTTTAATGTAGGAGGGATATTTTGTTACCTTGGCGACCATCACAGCAATCGACACGGAATTCAAGTGGTGCATAGAGAGTTGCAAAGCCTGTAGATCTTCGGTGGAGTTAGATGATAAGGGAAAATGGTTGTGAACCGGCAAATGTGAAGGCTACGCTAAAAAAGTATTCTCAGGTGCTTTTTCCAAAGTTACAAATAAACTTACCTAATTCTTCTACAATTTACAATCTATAGTATGTCCTAAACAGCAAATGAACCTCCTTAATAGATATAAGATCAGAGTCAAAGTGGTTGATCATACAGGAAATGCCACCTTCATACTTTTTGATACTCATGCTACTGATTTTATCAAACAATCAGCAAAACAACTCAGAGGTAACCAACCTAAGGTATGCAAACAATACCATTCTTTTATACTTTTAAATTACTCAAATAAATACACCTTTAATGAACATATTTTGTGTACTTTTGCTGTAAAATAAAGCTTCACTATGAGAATATACATTTACAATGACTATAGAACCAGTTTTACTTTGTTTAATTAATCTGATTATACTACGATACACGAATAATTCAAGACGAAAAATTGTGACACATAATGTTTTAAAATGTTCAAGTCGTGATATGGTTAATGACTTCATATTTCCACCAAAATGGCATACTATTGTTTCTGAAGGTTACAATTTTTTTACAAGCAAGGTTTCAACATTTACCATTGAACTTCTCTATTGACAGCAACAGATACATATCCAACTGAACTTAATGTATTACTTAATCGAAGATTTATATTCAAAGTCAAGGTCGATGAAAAGTATAACCTTACCTTGGGCTGGAAGTCTTATGGTGTCAATAAGCTCTCTGAAGACGCAACTCTTATCCAAAAATACCTTGAAACCTGTAATACATCACAGGTTTGTATATGTTGAGATAACATATAATTTACTATGAAATAACTTAACAACTCTAACATAAAATTGATTTCCATAAATATGTCAGAAAAATGGGTTGGAAGTGGATTCTCGAGAAGAGAGTGAAGTGCAAAATGGTAAAGGAAAGGTGATGATTCACTTCGAAAATTAAAATTACTCAAACGCTTTGCTTAGAATAGTATCAACTCATGTTTTCTAATATAAAAAATTAAGCCAGAATTCTGACCAAAGCACCGTCGAGGATGATCAGTCTGTTACGAGCTCATCGAACATCACGCCGACTAAGCGGTTGCTCGAATCATGTGAAGTTGAGGATGATGCTCATTTAAGCACGACAAAGAAGCATGTGGCAGTGATGATTGATGACCTGAAGAAGTGACATTAGACCTTTTAGGGCATTATTACTGTTTAAGTTAGTGACTATTTGCTTATTTATCCCGTTTTTCTACAACGTTCCTTTGGTTTGATTTTGGTACCCATCTAAGAATAATGTTCTTTCCCTTATTTTTTACTTTAAATATTGCGTAATTTACATTTAAATTGAAATGTTTCACTTTAAAGTAGTACTAAACGACTATTATATGGTGAAGACTCTCATACTATGACAAAACAACTCATTGCTGTACATGCTGGAGTATAGAATACCATTCCAATAGAGTGGATGTACAAAATGATTAATTACAAAATTACTTATTACCTCTGTCATATCCGTCCACTTGTCCTGATAAATCAACTTTGACAAACTGTATTACTTAAAATAAGGTAGACGACCTGCATATATCACATAGGGGATCATTTACCACTTTTCCAAAGGAATTAAGTTTGTGATTACTTCATTTTAGCTGGTCTTGCTTACGACCGTCTTAAATCAAGATGGTCTTAAATGAGAATTGTGTATTTCATTTTCATGCATAACAAACACACATTCCATTACCAAATGTTCAAACTTAGCATAAAAATGATTATAATCTAACCTTTAGTTTTGCTTATATATTTATTGGTCCGGTGGTCGTCTTTTTAGCTCGATTGCCTTTTCCCTTTTCATCGATAAATGATCTCCCCCTTCTGTTGTACTGCATAAAGTTAGCAAATAAGATATCAGAAAAATAAGCATGCATTAGCAATCCCTAACCATCGATCATATCTAGACACTAAACAAACACTTATATATAATGGCGAATCATACATTTCTCGATGATATCTGAAAATCCTTTTCCGATCCGTTAAAGACAATAACCATCAACAGCTTCGTAACATGTCTTCTTTTAATTTTGAATTGAGATTAATTACTTACTCCATTAGTTTTACTCCATTAGTTGATTGTTTCAATTTGAGATTTTTATGGCTTTTGAATGTAATAAAGGTTGTTTTTTTAAGATCATACAAATATCATGATGGTGATGGGCGGTTTCTGCCGAAGAGTTTGATGAGTTTTACAGTAGAATAATTAGAGTGGTGTACAACTGTGAGTCTGTGACTAATTGAGAGTGGTGTGCTGTGATTAATTGAGAGTGGTGTACAGGCGTACATCCCTTGTGATACAAATTCTCATTTGTGATGGACATTTTTTGTCACAAGCTTGTGACGGATTAGATGTGACCATTTTTATTAGAAAATGTAATCATTATATGACTGGTAACATTTTATGGATGATTACTTTTTATCATAAATAGTCACATTTAGTCCGTCACAAGCTTGTGACCGTCACAACCGTCACTTGGAGTGATATCTCTTTTCCTACATTATTTAATTATAATAAGTCCTTAAGATTTTCTGTCTTAAGTTTCAACAGATTAAGTAGTATCTCATTTATATGGAGAAGACAAAAACGAAATGTCTATGGAATGACGAGTTGTTTGTCGTATCTTTAAAAATTGGTCATTATTTGACCCGTTTTTAAACTTAAGACGGATACGCATGTTTGAAATGAGATTTTATGTATTAATTTTTTCTCAATTGTAAATTGATAAACAGATTCTATAACAACACGTCTTTTTTAGAAAAGACCGTTCAATTTATTCAATTATTAAAAGAGTATTTTCAAATATAAAAGTGGACTGTCTCACGGTGCGAGATCGTCTCATACAAGAACTACTGGTAGATTTTATCCACTCAAAATCGTCATTAATATATTCTTCATTCTTCTATCGATTGCAATATGACCAATGATTTTTAGATGGTGTGCAAGTATTTATCCGAAAACTAGGTTTGATAATCATTTGTTTTAGAGATATGTTAAATCAATTAAATTGTACTATTGATCATTCAACTTTGTATGTTTGATTAAAAATTATATCTCACCCTTATTAAACAAACATACAAGTTCCGAAACAACCTCATATTCTCCACCTTTTTAGCATGCGACTTTCAATTGAAAATATTCCCATATATATTAAAAAATACTCAATATTCTTCAATTTTATCTTGGGGAACTTATTTACTAATTTACACATAATTTTGTAATGCATTTATATACACCCGTGCAACTTTGCACGGGTTCTAAACTAGTAAGCCAATATTAAAGTAGAACATAGAAGACTCATATAAAACCTCCAAAACCTACCCAGACCCTAATCAGAAACCAACATGTCTCTCTCTCTACCCACTTCTCTCTCAAATTCCCTACTGCCACCCTCTCTAACCACTTCGTCCTACTTCCGCCAAATACGCCGCCATCACCACCCACCGTGTGCTCTCATCCCGCCTACCGTTGCCGCCCCTACCGCCTCCTCTGCTACTTCCTGCCGTCACCATTCCACCGCCAAATTCCCATCGTCGCCGCCACCACCCCGCCTCCTCTTATCCTCTTCTTTTCACTCCTTTTCCTCATTCCCCTTTCCACTCCACCACCGCATTCCTCCTGCCACACCAGTCGCCGCACCACCACGTGTGGGACGACCTCCCTCGTCGTCTGTCGTCACTCAGGCAGCGACCAACCTCGTCGTCAATCGCCCCCATGCCGCCTGTCTCTTCTCCTTGTTATCTCTTTTTTTTTTCTTTTTTTTCCAGATCTAGGTTTGTGGTGTTGAGTTGGGGTGTCGGATCTGATGGGGTGGGAATGAAGTGGGTGTCGTGGGGTTGTCAACGGTGGTTGTTGGTGGCGGAGGGTCATGGGTGGTGTTGTGGTGTTTGTGGGTTACGGTGGTTGTTTGCATTTTTTTGGGTCTTCAGATCTGAAGAGTGGTGGGTGGTGGGGATGCGAGGGAGGGGGAGGGGGGCTGTGGTGGTGGTGGGGACGTGAGGGAGGGGGAGGGGGGCTATGGTGTTGGTGGTGGTGGTGGTAGGCAGTTGTTGTTGGTGGTAGTGGTGGGCAGTTGTTGTTGTTGGTGGTGGTGGTGGTGAAGGGGTTGTTTACTGGTGGTGGTGGTGAGGGCCATTTTGGACTAAAGTTACATACTTCAAATAATAAAGTTATATAAAATCATATTAAATTTACATACTTCAAATAATAAAGTAACATAAAATCGGATTAATTTTACATACTTGAAATAATAAACTTACATAAAATCAGATTAAAGTTACATAAAATCGGATTAAAGTTACATAAAATTAGACTAAAATTACATAAATCAGACTAAAGTTACATAAAAATTGACACGAATTACATAAAATTGGACTAAAGATACAAAATATTTGAATGAAGTGACGTAAAATTTGCCTAAAGTTACAAAAAAATTCATAAAATCATATTAATATATTCAAAATTACATTATAATACAGAATTTTTAATTTTTATATACAAAATAGCCTTAAATGGCTAAAGTTACGCTTGTAAAATAGTGGAGTTACACTTTAAAATACCAAAGTTACATAAAAATTTTCTTAAAATTACATAACTCCAAATTAATATATAAAATGAACTATATTAGCATAAAGTTACACCATTAAAGACTGAAGTTGCACTCGAAAATGACTAAATTAGTATAAAGTTACACCTTAAAAGGCTAAAGTTACATTCGTAAAAAACTAAAGTTACATAAATTTGTGATACAGTGATAAAAACTTGTTCTAAAATTTCAGAAATTCAAATTAGCCTTAGTTAGTAGTAGGTAAGTGTATTTGCTTCTAATCTCATCCCTCCATCTCTTGTAAAATCTAATGGCTTAGATTAGGATTTAGGGACTCACCTAAATACAGGAACTTACCTGAACCTGACTATATATATATATATATATATAGAGTCAAGATCCGGTGGAAACGACCACTCGGTGCAAAAAGTGGAAACGAACACTCATTAGTTATTCATTTAATATCCACGGCACTGTCATTTTCAATTTCACTAAACAAAGCCCATTTATTTAACTCACCCACATCATCAACGCATTTAAGTACCCTCACCAAACACCACTACTCCCAACCATCTTCATGAACACCTTCGATGGCCTCCGACCACCGGCAACAACGAAGAGCTGACCGGCAATGCTTCATTTTGTTGCGCAACATTCAGGCTTAATTCAAGATGAATTTCGCCGTCCTGTTTAGCTTTTCCGGCGACCGGATGAACATTCCCCATCCTACATCGGCGGCGGCGGCAATCAATCAAAATTATTTTATCTTATTTATGTAACTCAACCCAATTTTGATGTACCTAATAATTAGTTTTGCGTATCTATCTTAATGTACATTAAGACAGTGGCTAGATACACAAAAATAGTCATTAGATACATTAAAATTGATCTCAGGTACATCAATATTTAAACCATTTACACTAACTTTCTAGCTCCACTAGTGATGAATCTGATAATCATGACGGACAAAGCCATGATGACGATGAGGAGATTGCTTAAGGTGCAAAATAGTTTGACGGTGCTGCGGATCGTCAATTTGATTGACAACAATGATGGTGCCAGTGCAATCTTACTGCTACCGGTGAGGATATCGTCGGACCTCCGGCAGAAGGCAAGTGGGATTTTATAAATTTTGGGCGACGTTTGATGGGTTGCGGTGGTGGGATTGGGAATAAGGGTCACGACAGTGGGCTCGGGGTCACCGATAAGTGGTGATGGCGGTCTGTGCGAGAACACGGTGTCGTCCGTAACTGGTGATGGCTGAATTATGACGATGATGGTATTTGAGGATGAGTGAGATGTGGGGTTCGGGTACTGTGTAGTTTATTAGTGGGTTAGTAATTAATATGTCATGTGTATATAATATTATAATCTAGTGGGTAATGTCTTGCGTGAATAATTTGCGGTAGTGTGTTTCCACTTTTTGCACCGAGTGATCGTTTGCACCGGATCCTAAATCTATATATATATATACATATATATATAGAGAAAGGATCAAGAGAGTCCATCTCAAAATAGTGAGTCCATGAGTCCTTTTAGAGGCCATTGGATCTTAAAGATGGATGGTTGAGATTAAACACAAAAAATGTAATTAGTAAGGTGTTTAACCCACTCTCTCACTACAACACTAATTAAACCCTTAATACAACAATCCCTCTAAATCACTTTCCACCCACTTCATTCATTCATTCAAAACATTTCTTCCTTCTCTCTAAAATAACTTCATCTCTCTAAAACTCCCTCCTCTCCTCTCTTTAAATACACTCCCTCCACCTCAATCACTTTCTCTCTTCCTATCCTCCGTCGGCCACCGCCTCCACCCCCGTCCTCCCATCTCTGGCGCCGCCGGCCACCACCCAAAAAAAAAAAAAAAAAAAAAACTGAAAAAAACCCCCAAAACCAGATCTACCGCCCCACCACCACCGTCTACCCCGACGACTCACCACCACCCAACCACATGCTCGGCACCTCCTCTTCGCGCACCTTCTCCTCTGCCGCCTGTGCTGCGTCGCACCTCTTCACCGCCGGCTCCTTCTCTTCCTCGCACCTCTTCACCGCCTCCTCTCCTCTTCTCCATTTTTTTAGATCTTGGTCTTTTTTCCAGATCTGAAAAAAGTGGGATTGTGGTGGTGTTGTTTGTGGTGGTGGTGTGTGGTGTTGGTGAAGGTGGGGTGGAGGAGGAGGCGGCAGCGGAGGAGGCGGTCGTGTGTGGTGTTGGTGCGGAGCAATGGAGATCACCCTCCGTCCCGACGACCTACCACCACCACTGTCACTTTTTTTTCTCTCTTGCTCACTGCTCTTTTTTTTCTCTCTTGGATCTGTGTTTTTATTTTTTAGATCTCCTTATTATTTTCCAAATTTTTATGTTTGTTATTTTTTCAGATCTAAAAAACTGCTAGTTTCTTTTTGTTAGTGCTGAAGTTTCACATATAATCGTTGAAGTTACACTTTTAGTAACTGAAGTTACCCATATAATGACTGAAGTTACCCATTTTTTTTTTTTTTTTGCTGAAGTTACACTTTTTTTAATATGTTTTATGTTTTTTTTTTTTCGAATTTGTTATGTTTATTTTAATTTTGTTATTTCTTACAGTTTTTTATGTTTAGATCTGATTTTTTTTTAGTTAAACAATTAAAGCTTGAAGTTACACTTTTAAGTCTTGAAGTTACACTTTTAAGTCTTGAAGTTACACTTTTAAGGCTTGAAGTTACACTTTTAAGTTACACTTTTAAGGCTTGAAGTTACACTTTTAAGGCTTGAAGTGACACTATTAAAGTGACACTATTTATTAAAGTGACACTATTAAGGCTTGAAGTGACACTATTAAAGTCACATATATCAAAGTAACACATATTATTTATTAAAGTAACACAAAATGACCTTAAAGTTATATAATGACTGAAGTTACACTTTTAGTATCTGAAGTTACCCATATAATGACTGAAGTTACTCATATAATGACTGAAGTTACACAGTTTTTTTTTGTTGAAGTTACTCATTTTTTTATATGTTTTATGTTTTTTTTTTGAATTTGTTATGTTTTTTTTTTATTATTTTAGATTTCGTTTTTTTATTTTTTTATGGTGTTTATATTTCTAGATCTAAAGTTACACTATTTTAGACTAAAGTTACATAACTGAAGTTACATAGGTTTGGACTGGAGTTACATAGGTTTGGACTGAAGTTACAGAGATTTGGACTGAAATTTGACTAGTTTGGACTGAAGTCACACTAGAAAAGACTAATGCATAAAATTACACTATAAATGACTAAAGTTACACAAATAATATTTGAAGTTTCACTAATAAAGTAAAATGTTACACACATAAAAATGCTAAAATTTAATTGTATTTTGGGTTAAAGTTACACATATAAGGCTTGAAGTTACACAAATAATGGTTGAAGTTACAATCAGAAAAGGCTAAAATCACATAAAATTGTCGTAAAGTTACGTAAATTCAAATTCATATAGTCGAAATTACATTTTAGCTTGAAGTTACACAAATAATGGTTGAAGTTACACTCATAGTGACTGAAGTTACACTCATAAAAAGGCTAAAATCACATAAACTTGTCTTGAAATTTCATAAATTCAAATTTATGTAGTCGAAATCAAATTTTAGTTTGAAGTTACAAAAATAATGGTTGAAGTGACACTCGTAATGACTAAAGTTATACTCCTAAAAAGGCTAAAGTCATATAAACTTGTCTAGAAGTTTCATAAATTCAAATTTATATAGTCGAAATCACATTTTAGTTTGAAGTTTCATAAATAACGGTTGAAGTTACACTCATAATGACTGAAGTTACACTCATAAAAAGTCTAAAATGACATAAATTTGTCTTAAAGTTTCATAAATTCAAATTTATATAGTCGAAATCACACTTTAGTTGAAGTTACACAAAAAGGGGCTGAAGTTACTCTCATAAATCTCAGAAACTCAAAAGTGATTAACTAAAGGCTAGAGAGAGAAAGTTAATTAATTAGTTCATAGGTAATTGATTAGTGTTAAGTGTGTTTTTGTCTCTACAATCTCATCCATCCATCTCCCTCATCCAATGGCTAAGATGAGGACTCATGGACTCACAAAAAATGGTGGACTCATAAGAACCTATCTCTATATATATATATATATATATATATATATATATATAGAAATTGCATCGGGTGAGTCCGCATATCTTAGGTAAGTACGTCCTATTATTTCAGACCATTAGATGAATAAGATCTAACGGCTGTAGTTAGGCGCGAGTTAGTAAGGGCTATAATGTCAAATTATCCACCAATATATAAACGTATCCCTTAACAACATCTTCTATTTTACACATTTATTTTCTCTCTCTATTTTATTACTTCTCTCTAACTCTCTCTCTCTTTCACCAGCCTCATGATATGAAGATAAAATCCCAATTAATAAAAAACAATAACAGAAAACCCGAATCTACATCTATTTATCTATCAAGAAGTTCTTCAACAATGGTGATTGGTGAGGTTACAAGCTAAAACTTGCGATCGCCGCCATGTGAATCGTGCTCTTTTCATGTGTCGAATTCGTCGACACTGCTATTGTCGTCGATGCTCAACCACAATGTCGTGTTTTCTCTCTCCAATTCCTTTATCGCGGACGACCTCTCTTGAACCTTCATGATTCATACAATTTGTGACCTCAATGTTTATGCGTATAAGGTACGTTTTTTATTCGATTTTGTAGATTTTATTTTGTAGAGGTTGTTTTGGTTAATTATATGTAGAATACTACTACCTTTGGTGAGTTTTTATTTTGTGATTCCTGTATAAAATTAGGTGAGGCTTAAAATTTAAAAAGGATTGAAATTCATCAGATCTATATGCGTTGATATGTTTGTTGTTGGATTTGTGAATTGTTGGAGTTTAGCAGTTGTTGACGATGATTTTGCAATTATTGTGGTGACATGAGTAAAATTTCATTACTATTAGGCTAGAATTTTTGTTTTGATTCACAGTATCATTTGTAGTATTTCTTTTTTGATGGATAGTTGTTAAATAGATATAATTCCATGAACTTGTTATGGAATCACAACCGTAAAATGATAAATGTTTATGTGTTACTGTAATAGTGTTACAATAATATTAATCTTATTGTTACAATGTTGTAATTGTGTTAAAGGAAAAATGTCTTTCGTATTTGTGTTACTGTAACATTGTATTACTGTAATAGGGTAGAAATCACAGCCGTATAATGATAAATGTTTCTGTGTTAATGTAATAGTGTTACAATAATATAAATCTTATTATTACAATGTTGTAATTGTGTTAAAGGATCAATATCTTTCGTATTTGTGTTACTGTAACATTGTGTTACAGTAATAGGGTATTTGTGTTACTGTAATACTACTTGTGTATTTGTGGTATGTTACGGTCTAAATGTTTAACGTAATGATAGTAGTATAATTATGTGGTGTTTCTTTGGCTAGTGCGTTACGATGTATGTGTAATTATGGTGGTGATGATGACATAGTGTGCCAAAGATAAGTGTGGTACCTCAAAAAGACCACACTAAGACAGTAATTACGTGGTAAGACTAACACATAGTAAGACATACATACTGACCTCCCTAATAAAACTTAAGGGGCACGACATTAGATCTAATAAACATAATATTAAGCATGCACACAATTAAATTAAATATTAATAAAAGTAAGAGTTATGTTTGAACTGATATGTGTGGGATTGTAACAATTATGTTAATGGATAGTAACTGCTATACTTTGTTACAGTAATGGTGTACTCGTGTTACAGTAACGATTATACTTTGTTACAATAATTGTTTAGGCATGTTATAATAGCGGCTATACTTTGTTACATTGATGGTTTACTCGTGTTCCAATAATGGTTGAACTGTGTTACAGTAATACTGTTACTATAAGGGTTAATTGTATTACATATTCTGTCATTGTCTGATTACAATTTTTGAGTCTTATTTTTCTTCAGTATTACTCTTTCTTGCCTTATACCCACCAAATGAAGCTTGTGTGAGAGTGGAGTAATGTTTATTTATAGTTAAACATTTGCATTGTTTTGCACAAGTTCATAGTTGCTTTACAAAATTATCGTTTCTTTGGGTTTTTTTAGTTTCGACAATAAGGAGGTAAATTCATTGTTGCATCGGGTAGTTACTGAAGTAACACTAGTGGTGCAACCGCCAAGGCGCCAATTGAGGCAGTTTAACGTCTATTAGTTCAAAAGGTAGAGCATTGTGCTATTGCACAAGATGTGGGTTCAAGTCCTACATAGACGAGTAAATGTAATGAAGTTAATGTCAATAAAGTAAATTTCTCGAACAATTGTGGTGCTATAGTGGTGCACAAGATGTGGGTGCAAGTCCTACCAAGTGTCACACTTACATCATATTAGAACATCACACTTACATCATTAAAATCAGTCACAACCAAGTTGATGTGTGCATATTGTACCTTGTCGTTTATTAGCTCAAATAAGTAGAACATTGTATGATTGTACTAAGATGTGGGTTCAAGTCCGAGGTATAAACGAACGAGCATTGTAACATACGGTAATACAAATTAATATGAGTTATTGTAACAATACTTGTAAATAAAGAACTAGGCTATACGGGACTCGAACCCGCATCTTTGCACTATATACTAATATAGTACATTGCTCTACCATTGAGCTAATAGCCTTCAAAAAAAGGAGTATCCATCACCACAAAATAAGCCTTGAAACTTAAGCGCGTATAAAAGAGACTCTCATATCGTCTAAAATAGGTTTGACAATAACAAACCAAGTATTACAATAACAAACCATGTGTTAAAATAACAACTCACATATATGTGTTACAATAACAAACCAAGTGTTACAATAACAACTCATATGTATTACAATAACACATCAAGTGTTACAACATAAAACTGATCAATACGGTAACAACATTAATTAATTAAACTAACACGAAAACGATGTTACAGTAGTAACTATCTACTTCATTTACTATATAAAATATGTATTAAGCAGCTTTAAAAGGTAAAGGTAATGATTTTTTTTTTCATTTTTAAAGTAACGGTGTAACCGCAACATTATTTACTCAATTAAGTCACACTTATACGGTAATTATGTTACTGTAACATCGTTGATTCATCAAAATAGTTAACGCTACTTATGCTACTGATTCATCATTATTATATGACGAGAATAAACATACCTTTAAATTTGAGACACCATAGATTTAAGCACAATATTGTGCGTTCTGATCAATTATAACCGACCATTGTTCAATTAATTACTATATTATTGTATACAGTAATAACGTTACAGTAACACTATTACTGTAACCGGTGTCGATGATTTTACGGAAGCTTATTATCAAATCCTAACAATTTATCCCAAATGTTTTTGAAGTAAGCCCAGATGAATTTCACAATATCATACCCCTAGTTTTTTTTTTATGAACACTATGAACAAATATAATCAACAACGGACAATATAATTTTAACAATTCATAAACCATACACTATTACATAAATCAATCGCAAATTAAAAAGCACAAAATAAAGTTGTTTATTAATTTCACCATGTCAAAACCCTAACTTATTTGCACAAACACTATTAACGTTTAAAATCGACATTAATCAGATGAACGATCGACAACAACAATGCGAGTGCATAAAATAGCAGAGTGATTATTAAAATTTATCATAATGCAACAACAATAATCCAAATCGAAGTTAATAACTAAAATAATGTTGATCTTACCTCTTCATTTTGTGTGTAAGGAAGGAGATAGATGATAAGTAGTGTATTTGATTTGATTTTCGATTTATTTGGGTAGATTTCTTCTTGAGTATTGAGGATTTTTAGGTTTTTTGTAGATTCACAAGCAGTTACTTTGCCTAGAGAGAGATGAGCATTTGTAGAGAGAGATTTTTTTTGTTAATATGATCTTTTTTACAGCGTTTTTTGGTTTTATTGCTTGTTTGGGGAAAACATTAGGGGTGACGTGGACGTAAGAGGACTATTAGATCTTGTTGATCCAATGGTCCTTATTCATAGGACTGTACTCACCTAAGAAGCTAGGCTCACCGGATGCTCACTATATATATATATATATATATATATATATATA
>JAIUZE010029040.1:0-27924 GCA_022085475.1 Heliosperma pusillum | reverse complement strand
GTCAATACCCAATCCTTAGTCCTTCGTAAGTACTTAAGGATATTTTTAACAGCCATCCAGTGTGTTTCACCTGGATTGCCTTGGTACCGACTCGTCATACTCAATGAATATGCCACGTCTGGACGTGTGCATATCATGGCATACATGATCGATCCTATAGCTGATGCATAAGGAATCCGACTCATGCGCTCGACCTCTTCCGATGTCTTTGGTGCCTGAGCTTTACTCAACTGCATCCCAGAGACCATTGGAAGGTTCGCCTTCTTGGAGTTGGTCATGCTGAACCTCTCAAGAATCTTATCTATATAAGACTCCTGACTGAGAGATAACATCCGTCGTGATCTATCTCTATAGATACGGATCCCCAAAATTCTTTGTGCCTGGCCCAGATCTTTCATCTGGAAATGGTTCTTTAACCAAACTTTTACCGAAGTTAAGAGAGGTATGTCATTCCCAATCAAGAGTATGTCATCGAGAGAAAAATATAGGGAAAACATCTTGCTCCCACTCGACTTGATATATAGCATGGTCCTCGAACGATCGAGTATAAATCCATTCTCTTTTATCACCGTGGCTCGAAACGATGATTCCAAATACGAGAAGCTGCTTAAGTCCATAGAGGGACGCTTAAGCTTGCATACCTTTCTTAGGATTTTTAGGATCAATGAAACCTTGGGTTGTACCATTGTACAACTCCTCTCCAAATAACGTTTAAGAACGGTTTTCACACCATCTGCCAAAATTATAGTTCATGAACGCGGGCAATCGATAAGATTATCCGAAGGGAACGCAGCATAACTACGGGTGCAAAAATTTCATCATAGTGCAATCCTTGCACTTGAGTGAAACCCTTTGCCACTAGTCGTGCCTTGTAGGTATCTGGTTGTCCTTCTACAGAAAGCTTTATTTTGTAAAGCCATTTGCACTGAAGAGGCCGAACCTTATCAGGTAAGTCAACCAGATCCCATACGTCATTCTCATACATAGAGTCCATCTCGGATTGCATGGCATCAAGCCATAGCTTAGAGTCGGAACATGTCATGGCACCTTTATAGGTAGCGGGTTCGTTACTCTCTAGGAGTAAAACATCATCACTCTCATTCTCCTCGACCATACCAATGTATCTGTCTGTAGGAATAGAGTGTCTACCCGACCTCCTAGGTTCCAAACGAATATTAACCGCAGCTGATGATGAAGGAACAGTTTCCTCCATTGGTTGCTCGGTTGTTGGTTCTTGAATCTCCGACAGTTCGAAGGTTCCATTACTTGTCCTATTCTCGAGAAATTCTTTCTCTAAGAACGTCGCACTAGCCGCAACAAAAACTCGATGTTCGGTAGGCGCGTAAAAGTAATGACCAAACATCCCTTTTGGATAACCAATAAAGTATGTCTTGACCGATCGTGGGCCGAGCTTATCGTCATGTCTCCACTTGACATAAGCCTCGCAGCCCCAAACCCGAATAAAGGACAAGTTAGGGACCGTTCCCTTCCATAATTCATATGGAGTCTTGTCTACCGCTTTAGACGGACTTCGGTTAAGTATTAGAGCAGCTGACAAAAGAGCATAACCCCATAATGAATCAGGTACAACCGTGTGACTCATCATGGATCGAACCATATCAAGTAATGTTCGATTTCTCCGTTCGGACACACCATTCAATTGTGGTGTTCCAGGTGGAGTTAACTGTAGTACTACACCACAGTCTTTGAGGTGTTGATCAAACTCATTCGAAAGATATTCGCCACAACGATCTCAACGTAGTGCTGTAATCTTTCTATCCAGTTGGTTTTCAACCTTATTCTGGAATTCCTTGAACTTGTCAAAGGACTCACTTTTATGCTTCATTAAGTAGACATATCCATATCTACTCAAATCGTCCGTGAAAGTGATAAAATATCTATAGCCATCTCTAGCGTTGATTGACATAGGTCCACACACATCAGTATGTATGAGTCCTAATAGGTCAGCAGCGCGCATTCCAACACCTTTGAAGGAAATTCGAGTCATTTTGCCTATGAGACATGATTCACACGTGCCAAAAGATTCATAGTCAAATGGGGAGATAGTCCCATTATCAATGAGCTTCTTCACGCGTTGTTCATTTATGTGTCCCATACGGCAATGCCATAAATAGGTTTGATCTTTGTCACCAACCTTTGCTTTCTTACTACTCACATGCAATATATCTGTGGTTTGATCTAAAACATAAATCCCATTCATGGAAACTGCTTTACCATAAATCATTTCGTTTAAAGAGAAAATACAGCTATTATCCTTTATTACAAATGAAAATCCGTCCTTATCAAGTACGTAAACTGAAATAATGTTCTTAGATAAACTGGGTACATATATAGTAACAGTTATTCAGAAATAACTCAAATCACTCGGGAGTTGGATTACATATGTTCCCACTGAAACGGCAGCTACTTTTGCTCCATTCCCCACTCGCAGGTCCACATCACCCCTTGCGAGAGTTGTGATGTTTCTTAGACCCTGCAAATGATTGCACAGATGAGAACCACAACCAGTACCTAGTACCCAAGTTCCGAAACTTGCATGGTTGATCTCAATCATATGAATAAAAGAAGAAGACATATCAACAGGAGAGACGCGGCCTGCTTTTATGTCCTCACGGTACACGAGGCAGTTCCTCCTCCAATGCCCAAGGTTTTGGCAATGGTGGCACTCCACGTTACCTTCATTGCTCTTTCTCTTGCCTTGTGAGCTACCGCTAGTCTCACCAGGCCCACTCTTGCCTTGCTCTGGCCTTTTGAATTTCGGCTTTCCTACAGCTAGGTTGGCCTGAGCCTTGCCTATACCTTTACCCTTGTTTGCTATCATGAGAACGTCCTGTTTCAGACTCCCACTCAATTTCAGATCACTCTCTGTCTGTACGAGGAGTGAGTGGAGCTGATGAAGACTCTTCTTCATATCATTCATATAGTAATTTGCCCTGAAAAGGGCAAAACCATCATGAAGTGAATGAAGAACGCGGTCTATGACGATCTTCTCATCGATTTTGCAACCAAGTGCCTCCATTTCTCGACATTCTCAATCATGTCAAGAATGTGTGGGCTAACTGCTTGGCCCTTCTGGAGTTTCGCTTCAAAGAAGCGACAGGTATGCTCATAGCTAACGATCCTCGGAGCTTTCGAGAACTCGTTAGTTAGAGAGCGTGGTGAAAATCTTTTGTTTGCACCATGGGCAATGAATCGCCTTTGAAATTTGATTCCATTGAAAAGATGAGTACGTTCTTTATCGCACCCGCCTCCATTCGAAATCACTATAAGCAAGTGATTCATTTGCTCCTGCATTGGGGCCTGGGTTTGGCGGTAGTGGCTCAGTCAAGTACTTGAGCTTACCGTCAGCAATGGCAGCATTCCGTAATGCCGCCTCCCAGTCCGCAAAGTTGGACCCGTTATTCTTCAGTCGCGTTGACTGATTCATAGTGTCCATGAACATCTTTAAGCCAGGACTCACGTCCGAGCGTGGCACTTGGCATTGGGTCATCAGTATGGCCAGCCATTTGTTATTAGCAGTTATATCTGAATATAACGAATTCAAACTGAGAAAAGAAAATAAATATGATAAGTTTCATCGTTTTAAATTTTGAGTCAAGTGAAAAACTGTTTAATGCGATGACTGTGCATTTAATACAATTGACCTCCCTCAAGAGTTATATAAATGATCCCAAGACTCAATTTCTGTAAATTGATAAGCCAACCTCTTGGCTAATTCTACTTTTAGGAATTCCTGGCGAATAAATTTCTGTAAATTCTATCTTTAGTCCATCATAATCACGAGATATTACTCGTACTATAATGTTGAGAAAATAGGTCAACACTCACTACTTACCCAACGTAGAAAGGGTCATATTATGACTTCCGACGAAGAAGGGGCTCATAGTAGTTTTCCCTATAAAGACTAGTCTCAATTTTAATTTATAGGGGAAGGTCCCATCATCTTAACTTAAATTCATTTTAAGTGAACGAATGTCTAGCAACTCGAGAATGATTTAACTAAGGTGATGGCCCTAAAAGCGAGTGACATCTGTATGTCCAAGATTAAAATATTCAAACTATATGAATCATTTTCATGCATTTTTAGGTTTAGGTGGTTTGCTTTAGGCGGAATATGATGCAACTATATCTATCATGTGATGGAAAGTAAACGAGAATGAAAAACGTAAAGGAAAAACATGTCCTAGTGTGGCCTATCCTACCAAAAAGAATAAATACAACTCGGAATCCAACTGATTGGACCCTCGAAGCTTGACTTGATCACCTTCTTGGTCCATGTAGCGGGAGTGAGCTCCAATCTCCATCTTTAGTTTTCTTTGAAATTACAACAAATAAAATTACATAGATCCTATTTATTACGTACTAATTTCAAAAACCCAAAACTAAAAATAATGGAGATTCGAGATCTCAAAATACATCCAAGACTATGTTACCATCATTACGGTAACACAATCTACTAAGGCCACACTAAGTTACAACTGATTGTAAAAATACGTTAAAAATCATTCAAACAATCCAAAAACATTATAAAAGCATCAACTAAAATAAAACATGCAAGACATAAAACATTTATTACGATGTTTTATTATCCAAACCACCCTATCAACATAGATTATAATTATGTGGTAATTCTGTAATTACCCACATCAATTACAATCTCGATTCATTTTACTGATAAAATGAACTATCCTAAACATTTCAAACTGCTTTAAAATGTAAGATATTAAGCATATGTGAACCGATTCACATTAATTATACATAATCCGAATAATGTACAATTAAAGGCCAAAAACTTGAACACGAAAAACGGATTTTTTCAGCATAAATTTTCGGCAAAATTTTTTTTTTTTTAACAAAACAGTCCTTATCGACAAAATAGGGAAAAATTAATATCCTTTCAAATGATAAACTCATTCCACATCATTTTCATTTTCATTTTAATCGAATCTATATTAAATTAAAACATCTACAAATCTATTGTATGTTATTTTAACAGATTAAAATAACAAAATAAATCTAAATGAAAACGAATACGAAAGGAAATACGATTCTGTAAAGAACTCGATCGAGAAGAAATTAAACAATAACGTCTCTCGATCGACTAATTCTTCCTAGTCGACAAACAGGGACCTCGATCAAGTATAACATCACTCGATCGACCAAAAATTTTGAGAAAACCGCTCGATCGAGCGAACACAAGTACTCGATCGACCAAACAATTGAGAAAACTGCTCGATCGAGTGAAAACAAGTACTCGATCGACCAAAACCTCACAAAAACCGCTCGATCAAGACACTAAAGTCCTCGATCAAGTCAAACACACATCGGCATAAACAGTTTCGGTTTATGAAATCAAATTAAAACAAGTTCGTGGCCTATGCTCTGATACCACTTGTGGGAAATCGGTATTATCACAATACAATTATTATAGGATTATAACGAAATAGTAATAACTGGATTATACTAGTCATAAACGAAAACAAGAATAAGAGTATAGATTTAGAAATCAACCTCCGGTCCTAGCAATTGGCGTAAAGAACAGACATATCAAAGTAGATATCCTCCTAATCGTTGCACCCAAGATGCTCCAAGAAATACCCTTTTCTTTTGCTAGAAAGTAAACCTCTTACACGATCTCACTGTTGAGAAGAAGGTTTTTGTGTTTTGTCAAAAGTTACTATTAACTTTTGTCTCTATGTGAATGATGGAGGCAATAGTGAGGAATTAGGTTAGAAAAAGCAAAATCTCAATTTACTCTTTTCTACTCCCCTATTTCTCACGGCACATAGGGTTTTTATATGGGGAGATTTTTGTCTCCTCAAAAATAACTACCCATTGACTAAAAACCGAGTGTATCTGGATACTTTCGTTTTTGGTCATTTTAGCTTCCAATATAATGTAATATCTTATAATCGTCGTTTTACCTGGACCGACATTATGATACATCATTAATTATAAATTTCCGTATATTTATAATTTGCCAATTAATTATAACAGTTTATGTTTAATTAGCTTACATTATATATCCAATTTACGAATTACAGTTAATTCGTCTCAGCTAACTTTATTTAATCGTTATTAAATAATCGTCTCATAATCACATTGACTAACCTTTTAGTCAAATACACTGACTAACCTTTTAGTCATATAATAGGGCATCAATATGATTATTTTCTCAAATAATCACATCTCTCAAACACATCCTATAGGTGTGACTTTTAGGGACCAGTTGATCACCGCCATCTGTATGACAATAACGTCAAACTTATCTAGAAAGCCAACCGTTATTGATAAATGTTAATCAACTGATTATTATACAAAGTATACCATGTGAACCTACAGAGATTTATTTATGTTATTGCACTAACTGTGGAGGACACTGGCTCCAACATAAATAAAGTAGTAAAGTCGAATTAGGTCAAGCAACAACTACAACGGAGTCAACGGTTCCAAAAATATATAATAAACTCCAAAAGTATAAGAGTTTAAACGGCATAAGTTAATCATTGTGAAACGACGCTCGCTAGCTCCTACAAAATTCGACATAAAAGATGAACAATTTCATCTTGGAAAAAGATGGAGAAATGAAAGTGAGCAAGATTGGACTTTTCTTACCTTAAAAGAAAGAGAGGAAGAAAAGAGAAAGAAAGCGCTAAAAATTAAGAGATTTGAGTGAGAATTGAGTGAGTTGTGGTAGTTTGAAACTTGAAGGGTTCAAGCCTCAACAATGGTGAGAGAGAGGTTAGGGTTTTGGTTTGGTGAGCATGAAGGAGAATAGTGTGCTGAAATTTTTGAGTGGAAAATGAGTGATATTTGGGCTAAGTTGAGTGAGTGGAAACATAGAAGAGCCCAATACAAGAATGGAAGTCTCACCGACAAGAAATTCCGAGTACAACCCAAAAATGGGCTCGAATTCGATAAACTAGACACGAAGTTTACCCAACAAACTAAATTCTAATCTAAAGCTAAGATTAAGCTACCTAATAATAATATTAGATTATTAGATTATAAATACTAAAATCGCGGGTGTTACAATAATCTTATATATAATCTATTAAAATACAATACTTCATTCGTTTCATTTAATTATTTAATACAACTTCTAATATATAAATAAAGATAGTTATGTGAAATCTTGTTTAAACTATCTTACCCCATGCATTATGAACATCAAACTTTCATATTTTTGGTAATATGTAATTAAATATATGAACAAATTAAAAGAAAAGGAGCATTAATATACGTGTATAAAGCAAACCTAAACAATCAAATAGAACTGAGCAAGTATCATATATATAAACCGAAAATCAAATGATTTCAATTGAATACCATTAATACATAAAATTCACATACTTTATAGTTTATACGTGCAAAAGATGTAAATTATTTAGCATGTATAAATAATATAACGAGGGCCGTGTTTTGGAAAGTATAAAAGAAGTACAAAAAATTCATATGAAGAAAAATTATTTAATTTGTAAATTACAACTAATTTGCACGAAAGACGGCGTGATAGAGGGGTGACGAACACAACGACGTGAGCTAGGAAAGGACGACGCGGTGATACATCAAGTGAAGTCCTACGTGAGTGGCGGCGAGTAAGGATATCAATGGGGTGGGGTGGGTGCGGAGGAAGGGTATATATCTCGCACCTGCATCCGCAAACTATAATAATGCGTACCCATACCCTCCCTACGACATGTACAAGTGGAACTTTTTCAACCCGCTCCCTCCCCGCGAGGACCTGCTTACCTGCCAAATTACCTTTTCCCTAATGAATCAATATTTAAAAATAAAATTCTTGAATCTAGTAAATACTTAGTCACGTACAACTTATACAAACAAGTCTCCGCAATGTGGTCTGAAATAATTTCACATTCAATTAATAACTAGTACATAAGTTTTTCAAACTAGTGATTGCTGAAAGTTAAGTATATTATCTACATCAGATATATAATCTATCTATTTTGCTAATCTAGCTAAATAGATAAGCGAGGCGGGAACATGCGAGACAAGCGGAGTATGACGGGGTGGGTATGAGGCATGTCTCATGTGGTACTCGCACCTGCCCTACTGTCTGCGTCGCATGACACTTTTGTTACCATCCCGCCCCACCACCGTACCCATCCATATTATTACCCGTACCCGCCCCAAGTAGGGCGGGTGTTTGGCGAGACCCACTAAGACCCGCCTTTTTGACATCCCTAGCGCGAGGATGTGGGTTGTAAATGGATTTTCCTCGTGGTGGAGCGGCGACGCTCCGGTAAAGGATGAAGGGGAGGGTCACCGGTGGAGGGAGAGAATGTTGGCTGTGAGTCGCTGATGGCTGGTGGAGGTAGGTGATGGGATTGGGTGGTAGGTGTGGTGGCTGTAATGTTAAACATGGTTTCTTTCTCCTCGCTTTTTTTTGGTAAGGATATTGTACAAGTTTGTAGGTGTGGGGAAATGATGGGAGAACATTGGTAAAAAGCGTATTATAGTGAGTAAAATATGTCCTGCGAAAACACATCCCTTTTCAATAACGAGATTTACTCCAATTTTAAGGCTTTTATATGTGCCAATTTACTCCATTTTTATAAATGTATCATTATTACTCAATAGTCCATATGTCATCTATTACCACTAACAACAAATGATCTCATCTCTTCCCTTAAACTTCGTTCAAAAAATAAAGGTAAATAAAAAATTGAAACAGAGGAACGAAGTATGAAACTACTATTATGCAAAATGCAATTAGAAATTAGATACTTGCTAAGAACACTCTCTTTCAGCAAATCCCCAACCTTCTCTAACATATATAAAAGAGTAGATAGATCATATTTTGCAATCAACTATTGATATGTAAGTGAATAAATTTATACTTATTTATTACTCCCTCTATTCTACTACAAACACGTCATTTCATTTTTACACACTTGTCAATGCACACTTTACATTGTAAATATCTTAAGTTTACATTATGAAAAAATATAAAATTTCATATTCTTATTATAATTTTAAGGGTGAATCAAACAAGATTGCACATGACCATATTTTGTATTAGATCTTGCAAAGAATTGTAAATATTCTCTTCGTTCATAAATAATGTAAAAAAAAAGTGATGTTGTGTTTAGAGTTGAATGAAGGGAGTAATTTTTTTATCTCAAATAATTGTTTACTTTTTTTTCTTGGGTGTTTTAGTTACTTGTTTATTTCCTTTGTTTATGGGAAGAGTTTTTAAGTGTAACTTGATCGTCTAATAGGATTAATGTCAACTTATCATTTAATATCACTGCTGATAATGTCTATTTCGCTTTCAGTAGTCTTTGCGCTAAAAGCAACAGTACAAAATTGAAAGATAAAAGTGGGAGAAGTTAAAGATGAGAAGTTAGAAATTCTCATGCAATCATTGATGTGTTTTATATAGTTGTTTGGTATATTCTAAACTATTGTCATTGTAACATTGTATAATTTACTTAGACTACAATAATCTAAATATTACTAACAATATTTATCAGTTTCCTCAATACATGAGAACCGAATATTTACAATATTTATTTACTAATACTCATTTCAAGGCAACGCGCTAATTTAATTTTACGAGCATTCTTTTGACGAAAGTCCCTAATTATTTGTTAATTTGTGGCTAGCCAAATCCAACCAGACTTCAATGCAGCAGTTAACCTTTTCCCTCCAAGACCATTACCCGATCACGGTGATAGTGGTGGTGGCGGAGCGGCTTCAATCGCATCAAGACTGTCACAAGTAAAATCCATCAAGGTGATGGGTAAGAGCTTTGTGTTCAACAACGCCAACATTAAGAAAATTAAGGCTATGGCAGCAACCTCTCCGAACCTCCAAAACCCTACTTCATTTGAAGCTGTAATGGGTTTCATTTGGCACCATATTTTCGCAGCGGCCTGCACCGCGGCAGCTATACCGACTCACAACTCAGGTGGAACGTCAATTTTGTTTAAGGCCAACATCCGATCTAAGAGTAGACCTCCACTTTCTAAGGCTTCAATTGGTAACCTCACCAAAAGTGTTCATGCATGGGTTAACGAGACCAGCGAATTCCCAGATCTCGCAACCCAGATTCATGAAGCAATATCGAAAATGAAGGAGAATTTGGTAGGAAGTTTGCCGGAAAGCAACCCATTTGCAAATCATGGATATAAATTCGGATCGTACTTGATTTCTAGTTGGTGTAAACTCGGGTTTAGTGAGGTTGATTTTGGATTTGGTAATCCGGGTCGGATTATCCCTGTGGGTATGGTACATCCTTTTCTAAGGAACATGGTGATGTTGGTGGATTATATGGATCATGGCGAAGTTGATGGTATTGAAGCATGGTTATTTCTTGAGGAGAAAGAGATGCAAGTTTTGGAATCCAACTCTCAGTTTTGTGTTTTTGCTTCAATTACTTAGGGTATGATTGTATTAAAACTCTCCACATCTGCTATACTTGGCAAGTAGATCATTCAGGCCAGATTCGGGTCGAGTCACTTCAGATAATGAAATTTTTTATCGGGTCGATCCAGGTTGTTTGGATCATTTGGAGTCATGATTTTGCCTTAATTATGTCATTTTGGGTCAATCGGATCATTTCGGAGCACCCAAAGTCGGGTCACATTCGGGTCGAGTCTCTTCTATTATATTGCACAATTAGGTCATTTTGGGGTCTTGGGCCAGCCTTATCGGGCCCGGTTATTCGGGCGTGGTCACTTTTGTCGGGTCTAGTCTCTTCTTGCATATCGGTTTTTTACTAATTATTACGGCGTTTTATTTTTAATTGTTCAAATTATTCTCATACTCATCTCATACTTTTGACATTATATCTTGGATTGAGGGTAAAATTGGGTGAATAAATAGGAGAGCAATATATAAAGTATCTTTTCTATGTTTGGTACAAGGGTAATTATTTACTCTCTTAATCTATTAGCCTCATGATAGGGTACGGTAATACATTACTCACCCACCCTTGGGGGTAATGATTATTACGATAAAGCAAAATAGCTCATTAATCATTACCCTTTATGTCAAACCAATAATCAACGAACTTATTAACCACGTAATTAACTTCCCTGGTAATTATTTCACAATTAAATTTTACCCCCGAATTATTTCAGGATTTCTAAGCAAACCCTTAAACTCACCTTACACTTTAAGAAAAAAAAAATTACACATGCGAGCTGTGGGAATCATCGGTATACTTCCCTTTAAATAATTCGGATTATAATGAAATTATAACTATATGAATTTCTAGTCATAAATAAAATTGCATAATATAAAACAAGTGATTAAGAAATAACCTTCGGTCCTAGCAAAAGGCCTAAGAACAAATACCAAAGTAGGTATTCTCCTAATCGTTGCACCCAAGATGGTTCAAGAAATGCCTTCGTCGTGCTAGAACGAATACCCAAAAATCCTTCTAATTTTTGTGTGTATAATGATGATAAATATGAAGATGAATGAGAGAGTTCAAATCAGAATTTTCTTCCTCCTTTTTCACCCTTAAAACCGTGAGATTAGGAGTCAATTAGGGTTAATAGAAAAACAGATTTTTCTCCTTTTATTACTCCCTCCTCTAACCGTGTAAATCAAGAGGAAAGAATAAAAAAATCTTGTTTCCTTATTCCTCTCAACCTATATTAGGTAGTTATCATATCATTTAATATGTACATAATGTAATATGTATTCTAATTATTATTAGTAATGGACCGTCATATAAACCGAGTAATGCCAGACCAATACACTATAATAATATCGTGTAATACATATCCGCCAACTTAAATATAACATTTTACATTTAGTTTAGACCAACATTTTATACATTGATTAAATATAACATTTTATATTCAATTACCAGCTAACATTATTTAATCGTTATTAAATAATCGTATCATCATCACATTGACTAACCTTTTAGTCAAATACATCGATAACCTTTAGTCATTTAATAAGGCATCAATATGTTATTGTTCTCAAATAATCACATCCTCAAACACATCTTAGGGTGTGACTTTTTAGGGATCAGTTGATCAGCGCACATCGTATGACAATAACGTCAAACTTATCTAGCAAGCCAACCGTTATCGATAAACGTTAATCAACTGATTATAATACAAAGTATACCCTGTGAACCTTAGCTGTTATCACACTAACTATGGAGGACACTAGCTCCAACAATCTCCCACTTGTCCTTACAAGTGTATGTGCGATAACCGATTCTCATATCCTTAAATTTCTCCCACTCAATGTAAAACAATTTGCAAAGTCCTCATTCACAAAGGTCGTATTTTACAAGTGATCAGTATCAAGAGTGGTTTTCCCGACTAGAGAGTAACTCAACTGATAAACGAATCATTATTCGAGCATGGCCATGCATTTCAGTTACTACTCCTCGAGTGGCCCTGAGAAATAACAAAACCTGATAAAGGGTTGGATATTTTCCTCAACTCGAATCCTGCAGATGTAAGCACAGTATGAAATGACCCAGTAAAAATCTGCTTGGCCTCCTGTTACGGTCGACCGTGAGAAAGAAACCAAAGTCACCCAAAAACTGCCTTAATCTCAAGAGACAGTCGATAGTCAAAAGAATCGACTCTAGGAACACTATGGACGTCCAATCCACGACCTGGCACCGAATGTTGTTAGACATTTAGGACTCCATAATGTCGTCACTAATTACAATGTCCTACGAGGTATCCTTATAACTCGTATTTGTGATAGATCAGTCAACAGTTTGACTTATGGCTCGTTGAACCCACCATCAATCGACTTAACAATATAATAGCCAGAGTTATCAGCTCATGTAGGCGATTACGGACCAAAACACATACTCCCTCCTAGTCACTCATTTCTTCTCCTTTCCTTTTTGCACAAGAATTAAGGAAATGAATTTGGACCACACAAAATACACTACCCCACATACAAATGAATTTGGACCACACAAAACACACAACCCACATCCAAAAAGGGAATGAAGAAAGAAAACCCGACTTACCCGATAAGGAAAGAGGGAAGAAATGAGCGACTAGGAGGGATTATAATGTTATCCAGTTCACTTTGTGGTGTTCAATGTTGTCCATACAATCCACATTAAAAACAAAATATGAAAACAATACGATGAAGTTATTATTAGTATATGAAAAAGATGTATCTAATTCATACAAACAGCTAATACAACTCAGGAACACGCTTAATTCCCATGGAAGTAACGTGCCCTTCATGCTTATCATGGCTTAACGGTTTAGTGAGAGGATCTGCTATGTTATCATCCGTAGTAATCTTGTCTGTCACTATCTCCTTTTGCTCCACGTAATCTCTGATCATGTGAGCCTTCCGAAGTACATGTCTAGATTTGTTGCTAGACTTAGGCTCCTTAGCCTGGAAGATGGCACCTCTATTATCACAATAGATGGTGATCGGGTCATTCGAACTAGGAACTATGGCAAGTCCTTGTAAGAATTGACGCATCCATATAGCTTCCTTTGCAGCCTCTGAAGCGGCATAGTACTCGGACTCAGTCGTAGAATCTGCTATAACACTCTGCTTGGAGCTTTTCCAGCTGACCGCAGCGCCATTAAGAGTAAATACGAATCCAGACTGAGATTTCGAGTCATCCCGATCCGTTTGGAAGCTAGCATCTGCGTAACCGGTTGCGCAAAGCTCAGTCTCTCCTCCATAAGTCAATACCCAATCCTTAGTCCTCCGTAGGTACTTAAGGATATTTTTAACAACCATCCAGTGTGTTTCACCTGGATTGCCTTGGTACCGACTGGTCATACTCAAAGCATATGCCACGTCTGGACGTGTGCATATCATGGCATACATGATCGATCCTATAGCTGATGCATAAGGAATTCGACTCATGCGCTTAACCTCTTCAGATGTCTTGGGTGCCTGAGCTTTACTCAAATGCATCCCAGACGTCATTGGAAGATACCCCTTCTTGGAGTTGGTCATGCTGAACCTTTCAAGAATCTTATCTATATAAGACTCCTGACTGAGTGATAACATCCGTCGTGATCTATCTCTGTAGATACGGATTCCCAATATGCGCTGTGCCTCGCCCAGATCTTTCATCTGGAAATGGTTCTTTAACCATACCTTAACCGAAGATAAGAGAGGAATATCATTCCCTATCAAGAGTATGTCATCGACATACAATATCAAGAAAACGATTTTACTCCCACTCAACTTGACATATAAGCATGGTTCCTCAACCGATCGAGTGAAACCATTCTCTTTTATGACTTGGTCGAAACGATGATTCCAACTCCGAGAAGCTTGCTTAAGTCCATAAATGGAACGCTTAAGCTTGCATAGTTTCTTAGGATTTATAGGGTCAATGAAACCTTCGGGTTGTACCATGTACAACTCCTTCTCCAAATAAGCGTTTAAGAAGGCGGTTTTCATGTCCATCTGCCAAATTTCATAGTCATGAAAAGCGGCAATCGCTAAGATTATTCGAATGGAACGCAGCATGACTACGGGTGCAAAGATTTCATCATAATGCAATCCTTGCACTTGAGTGAAACTTTTTGCCACTAGTCGTGCCTTATAGGTGTCTGGTTGTCCCTCTACGAAATGCTTTATCTTGTAAAGCCATTTGCACTGAAGAGGCCGAACCTTATCAGGCAAATCAACCAGATCCCATACGTCATTCCCACACATAGAGTCCATCTCGAATTGCATGGCCTCAAGCCATAGCTTTGAGTTGGAACAGGTCATGGCTCTTTTATAGGTAGCGGGTTCGTTACTCTCTAGGAGCAAAACATCGTCTCTATCGTTCTCCTCGACCATACCAATGTATCTGTCTGGAGGTATGGAGACTCTACCCGACCTTCTAGGTTCCTCGGGAATATTAACCGCAGCAGAAGATGAAGGAACATCTTCCTCCATCGGTTGCTCGGTTGTTGGTTCTTGAATCTCCGACAGATCGAAGGTTCTATCACTCGTCTTGTTCTCGAGAAATTCTTTCTCTAGAAACTTCGCACTAGCCGCAACAAAAACACGTTGTTCGGTAGGCGAATAAAAGTAATGACCAAACATTCCTTTTGGATAACCAATAAAGTATGTCTTGACCGATCGCGGGCCGAGCTTATCCTCGTGTCTCCACTTGACATAAGCCTCGCAGCCCCAAACCCGAATAAAGGACAAGTTAGGGACTGTTCCCTTCCACATTTCAAATGGAGTCTTGTCAACAGCTTTAGGCGGACTTCGGTTAATTATTAGCCCCACAATGAATCAGGCACTACCGTGTGACTCATCATGGATCGAACCATATCAAGTAATGTTCGATTTTTCCGTTCGGACACACCATTTAATTGAGGTGTTCCAGGTGGAGTTAACTGTAGTACTACACCACAGTTTTTAAGGTGTTGATCAAACTCATTCGAAAGATATTCGCCACCACGATCTGAACGTAGTGCTTTAATCTTTCTACCCAGCTGGTTTTCAACCTTATTCTGGTATTCCTTGAACTTATCAAAGGACTCACTTTTGTGCTTCATTAAGTAGACATATCCATATCTACTCAAATCGTCCGTGAAAGTGATAAAATATCTATAGCCATCTCTAGCATTGATTGACATAGGTCCACACACATCAGTATGTATGAGTCCTAATAGATCAGCAGCGCACATTCCAACACCTTTGAAGGAAATTCGAGTCATTTTGCCTATGAGACATGATTCACACGTACCAAATGATGCATAGTCAAATGGGGAGATACTCCCATTGTCAATGAGCTTCTTCACGCGTTTTTCATTTATGTGTCCCATACGGCAATGCCATAGATAGGTTTCATCTTTGTCACCAACCTTTACCTTTTTATTACTCACATGCAATATATATGTGGTTTGATCTAAAACATAAATCCCATTTATGGAAACTGCTTTACCATAAATCATTTCGTTAAAAGAGAAAATACAGCTATTATCCTTTATTACAAATGAAAAACGGTCTTTATCGAGTACGGAAACAGAAATAATGTTTTTAGATAAACTGGGTACATAGTAACAGTTATTTAAAAATAACTCAAAACCACTCGGGAGTTGGATTACATATGTTCCCACTGAAACGGCAGCTACTCTTGCTCCATTCCCCACTCGCAGGTCTACATCACCCTTTTCGAGAAGTTTGATGTTTCTTAGGCCCTGCAAATGATTACACAAATGAGAACCACAACCAGTATCAAGTACCCAAGTTCCGAAACTTGCATGGTTAATCTCAATCATATGAATAAAAGATGACATACCAACATGAGTGACGCGGCCTGCTTTTACGTCATCAGCATACACGGGACAGTTCCGCCTCCAATGCCCAGTCTTGTGGCAATGGTGGCACTCTATGTTTTCTTTGCTCTTTGTCTTGCCTTGTGAGCTACTGCTAGTCTCACCAGGCCCACTCTTGCCCTTTCCTGGCTTCTTGAACTTCGGCTTCCCTACAGCTAGGTCGGCCTGAGTCTTGCCCTTACCCTTACCTTAGTTTGCAATTTCAGATCCTTCTCAGTCTGTATGAGAAGTGAGTGTAGCTGATGAGGATTTCTCTTCAAATCATTCATGTAGTAATTTGCCCTGAATTGGGCAAAACCATCATGAAGTGAATGAAGCATGCGGTCAATGACCACGCTCTCTTATATTTTTCAATCAAGTGCCTCCAGTTTTTCGAGATTCTCGATCATGTCGAGAATGTGTAGGCTAACCGGTTGGCCCTTCTGGAGTTTCGCCTCAAAGAAGTGAGTGGTAAGCTCATACATAACAATCTGCGGTGCTTTTGAGAACTCGTTAGTGAGCGTGGTGAAAATCTTGTTTGCACCTTGGGCAATGAATCGTCTTTGCAAATTGGATTCCATTGAAAAGATGAGTACGTTCTTTATCGCACCCGCCTCCATTACGAAATCACTATAAACAAGTGATTCATTGGCTCCTACATTGGGGCCTGGGTTAGGCGGTAGTGGCTCAGTCAAGTACTTGAACTTACCGTCAGCTATGGCAGCATTCCGTAATGAAGCCTCCCAGTCCGCAAAGTTGGACCCGTTATTCTTCAAGCGCGTGGACTGATTCATGTTGTCCATGAACATCTTAAGCGAGGATTCGCGTGCGAGCGTGGCACTTGGCATAGGGGCATCAGCATGTCCAGCCATTTGTTATAACAGTTTTATCGATATAAATGAATGCTACACTGCGAAAAAAGGAGATAAAACATAATAAGCATTTTCATCGTTTTAATTAAGTCTAATGCAAAACCGATTAATGCGAAGACTCTTGCATTTATACAATTGACCTCCCTCAAGAATTATATAAATGATCCCAAGACTCAATTTCTGTAAATTGATAAGCCAACCTCTTGGCTAATTCTACTTTTAGAATTCGTGGTCGATAAATTTCTGTAAATTCTATCTTTAGTCCATCATAATCACGAGATATTACTCGGACTATAATGTTGAGGTAAAATAGGTCAACACATACTACTTCCCCAACGTAGAAGGGATCATATGGAGAGTAAGGTCCTATATGCCTACCGACGAAGAAGGGATTCATAGCAGTTTTCCCTATAAAGACTAATCTCAATTTTAGGTTTTAGAGGAAGGTCCATCAGCTTTAGTTTTATTCATTTAAGTGAACGAATGATCTAGCATTTAGAGAATGAATAATTTAAGATGGTAGCTTTTAGAATTTTGAGTGACATCTGGATGTCCATGATAATTAACATACAATCTATATGAGTCAATTTTCATGCAATTAAGAAGTAGGTGGTTTGGTTTAGGCGGAATATGATGTACTAACTATCATGCAAAAGAAAAACAATAAGAACGGAAAAATGAAAATCAAAGTACAAAGTCCTAGTGTGGCATATCCTATCAAAATAGAACAAAAATTACTCTTTGGAATCCATCCTTATGGACCCTAGAAGCTTGACTTGATGTTCCATCTTGGTCCATGTAGCGGGAGTGAGCTATCCGATCTCCATCTTTGGTCTTCTCAAAAATACAATTTTTTAAAAAATTACAAAATATAAACCTATTTACATTCTAATTTAAAAAATTATAATTAAAGATTACAAAGGGGAGATTCGAGATCTCAAAATACATCAAAGACCATGTTACCATCATTACGATAACACAATCTACTAAGGCCACACTAAGCAATACAAATTACAACCTCTTGTAAAACTACCAAAATAATCCATTCATCCATTCATTCATTCATTCAACAAAATAAAATGCATCAACATAATAAATTAAACGTTCAAGACATAATTCATTAATTATGATGATTAATTTATCCAAACCACCTTTAAAATGATCAAAATTATGTGACAATTCCTTAATTATACACAACAATTTTAATCAACCATAATCCAAATATAATTCATATTATCGGGTATAACATAAATTAAATTCAACATTATTTTAAACCTTTTTAAAATAATACGGTATCTATCATTGTGAACTTTTTCACAACAACAATCAAAATACATTATCTTTATAATGCAATAAACAAAACAAAAATAAATTTTTTTTTCACTATTCACGGATGAACAGTAGCCGTGAACAGTAGCTGGTACAAAAACAAATTTTTTTTTTTAATTTTGCTTTTATAATCTCACGGTTTGAAATAAAAAAACGAAAAACAAAGATCGGTACAAACATTCAACATCTAATCATTATTAAACATTGATACAAACTAGATGATTCAAATTAACCTTTTAAAATGAATATCTAAATCATGATTAATCGATTATCAAAATACTCAACTAATCATAATTGTTTTGTATATTCATACTGAAAAATTTAGCACAATGAATGTTCTTTAATATCCAAAACAAATTCCATTTTCATTTCAATTTAATCCTCATTAAATCAAAACATCAACTAATTCATTATATTATTATCTTAACACATTAAAACAACAACATTTATGAATAAAAAATGGAACCCTAAAAAAAAAACTCACGGCTCAAAAAAAATTTCGGCCGAAAAAAAAATTACAACTTTTTTTTTTATTTTAAATTATACCAATCATTTAATGAAAAACATATAAAATAATTTCATAGCCAAAGGCTCTGATACCACTTGTGGGAAATATCGGTATACTTCCCTTTAAATAATTCGGATTATAATGAAATTATAACTATATGAATTTCTAGTCATAAATGAAATTGCATAATATAAAACAAGAGATTAAGAAATAACCTTCGGTCCTAGCAAAAGGCCTAAGAACAAATACCAAAGTAGGTATTCTCCTAATCGTTCACTACAAGAATATGGTGTATTAGCGACGGACATTTTGCGACGGATATGAAATCCGTAGCAAAAACTTAGTTGCGACGGACTTAACTTTTTGCGATGGACTGGCGACGGATAATCCGTCGCATAACTTTTTGACATATGGCGCCCAACTTTATACATGGCGCCAAGATTTGCGACGGATTATCCGTCGCTATTTTGAACTTGCGACGGAATTGCGACGGATAATCCGTCGCAGGAAGAGACTATTGACCCATTGTTTGACCAAAAAATTTGCGCCACGTGGCTTCGTATTTGTGACGGATTGCGACGGAAATTCCGTCGCAGAATCTAATAAATACCTGAAATCCCCAATTTCATTCCTTTACTGATTAAATCGGAAAAAAAAAAAACCTAAGACGACGACGAAAGCGACGACAACGACGACAACGACGACGACGACAACCGCAACAACAACCACGACTTCCTCCTCTCTTTCCCAGGTCTCTCTCTCTCTTCCTCTTTCCCTTCTTCCCCCTTTCCCCTTCCCCCATGTCCTTTCCCCTCCCCCTGCCGTCGTCCCTACCGAGATCCGACCGGCGGCCGGGCGGCTCCCTCCCCTCTGCCTGTGCCTCTGCCGCTGCCGTCCCTTGCCCCGTCCCTTATTAACTCAGTTTAATTATTATATTAAGTTAAATAGTTTAATTATAATTATTAATAAGTATAAGTTATATTGGTTTAAATTAATTTTTTGTTGTGATTTAAGTTTAGTTATTATTAAGTATAATTCCAAGTTTTTTTTGTTTAATTTTGATTAGTGTGGTATATATGTTTATGTTTAAGTTTAATTGTGTTTATTTTTATGTTTATGTTTGCGTTCTTATGATTAATTAGGCTATAATTTTTTTTTGTTCATATATGGTAGACCTAGTACCCGTTCAAGAGTTATACATCAGGTGTAATTCTTGAATAGTCCTCGTTTTGGGACTGTCTTTGAGTCTTTAATGCCATTTAGGTGGTAAATACTAATCATTTCCCTAATTGTTATTTGACGATTAAGTTTGGTTGACAGTTCATTTAATGTTCTCTGAATACATATGGAGAGTGACAAGTCATTCAACATTGTGTATTTGGAGAACTGTAGGGAATTGCTGCCGAATTTTCGTCTCATAACAATTAATTAAATGATTAGTATTTACTAATGGTATGAAAGATTCAAAGATGGGTTTAGGTTGGAGAGATAAAGATCCCATGAACTCGAATATTATTTTTTTTTTTGCAGGTGGGAGATGTTGTTGTTGTTGTTGTTGTTGTTGTTGTTGTTGTTGTTGTTGTTGTTGAGGTTGGAGGTTGGAGGTTGGAGGTTGTTTGTTGTTTGTTGTTTGTTGTTTGTTGTTTGTTGTTTGTTGTTTGTTGTTTGTTGTTTGTTGTTTGTTATTTGTTGTTTGTTTGTGTAATAGGATGTTGTGTATTAGTAGTTATTGTTGTTATTGTTGCTTTTAGTAAACTTTTAGTTCTTGTTGTTATTGTTTTGAATATTTATTTAAGTAGTGATGATGAATAAGATTATTGGTATTTCTTATATTAGTTGAAACTACTTTTTCTAAATGTGTGAGCGTTTGTAAAATAATTTTATTTGATCTGTTGACAGTTGTTTTTATTATTCATTAATACCAATATATAGTTTCTTGTCATTTAATTGTACATACATGTTTGTTAATTCATGACAACTTTGAATAGTTTAGTTTTTCTCTATATGGCGGGCGGACGACGAAGAAGAGGTAGTTGTAGTAATGTAGGAAACAGAGCGCAGGAGGATGAGAATGAAGAAGTGAATGACAGGAACGTGCCACCGACACAGGTGGATACTACTACTCGCAGAGTCCGCCTCGATCCGGATGAGGAAACAGGTGTATGGTAAGACTAGTTCACTTTTACTTTAATTGTTTAATTATAATTATGATTATCCAAAAATTATAATATTTATATATAATGTATTTAACTATGATCATTAATTTCAGGTTCAGTGACTCAGATGTGGTTAAACTGATCTCGGAGACCATAATCTGCGGGTACAAGGAGCATGCGCCAAATTGGAAAGAGGCGTCAAATAATTTGCGGTCGTCTTGGTGGAACTGGTTTGAGGTATATTTATTTAAAATATTATAATTATATCTATTTAAATTTGTTTTTCTCAATTTATCTTTGTTATTGATTTCTTTTTTTATTTATTCACTTAATATTTTCCTAACTTTATGTTTTTAATCATGATAGCAAAGGGTTTCTTTCGATCCTCGCCATACAGATATGGTAAGGAAATCTTGGGAATACGCCATGAAGACCCGTTTACGTCATATGATCTACCGAGCCTCGCAGAAAGACGAGGAGCACAGGCCGAGTTGGATTCCTTTGGACTTGTTTAGAAAGCTTAAGAATAGGCCTGTCGAAGATCCTTCTTTCGTTGCGAGATCTCAATCAGGCGCGGCTAATCGTAAGTTGGGATGTGAAGAGAAGGGAAAGGCGTTGCCTACTCACATTATGGGTAGAAAAAACACCTTGAGAATCATGGACGAAATGGTAAATATAAATCTTCTTTCATTTTTTATTTATTTATCTAATTATAATTTAATACTTATATATATATATATATATATATATATATATATATATATGTTATACTAACAAGTATTTAAATTGTAGGTCGATAAATCTTCATCTGGTATCCAAAATGCCGTGCAAGTCTTAGAGAAGACAAAGAAGCACAAGTTCCGTGGATGGTTATCAAAAATACCAGTTGAACTCTATGTAAGTTATGCATTTTTTTGTTAAGTGATTTATGTTTAATTTGTCATTTATATATTTAATTACATTAACTACTTAATTTAAATGACAATTACTAATTCTGAACTTGTTTGTGATGCAGAATAAGATCATGTCAAAGAAGTCTGAGCTTCAAAGTCAAGGAGTCGAAAACATCGACGATAATGAAATCTATTATGACGAGAGTGGATTTGACGATAAAGGAAGATGCTACGGATTGGGACCAGCGGCGGATTATTTGTTTGACCATCATAAGCACTCTGTTGCTACCTCAAACCCGACTCAGGGCAACCCAAGTTTGGCTACTAAGCTGTCAAAGGAGAATGCTGCACTTAGACAAGAGCGCGACGAGCAAGCTCGAAGGATTGCAGCTATAGAAGAGTACTTGAGTCAGGTTGCAAGAAATTCTACTCAAAACTGCAGAACTGGAGGTCCTAACCAGGGTCGAGACGACTTTGATGATGATGGCGGCGATAATGCTAGGTCCAACCCATTCACCCCTTTCCCTCCTTTCCCTCCAATCACTCCACTGACTTGAGTGATTAGTTAACTATTTGGTACTTAGAACTTTTTGATTGTAAGACTTTAATTACTTTTATGATATAAAATCAAAACTTTGTTCATGCATGGTTTTGTTTTACATTAGTAACTTTGTTGGACGCGTAACTGCTGGAAAACTTCTGTAATTTGCAGGTTTTTTGTCGTTTTAACGCGTATAGAGAGGATGCATGAAACAACCATTTCCTTTAAAATACAGGCCTTATTGCGACGGAATATCCGTCGCAAACATTGACAGACTCACAGTCAAGTCAAACAATCAGTCAAGTTTTGCGACGAAATTTCCGTCGCAAAAGTTGACTAAATCTTTTACTTGGCTGTACAGGTGGCAGTCAAGTCAAACAATCAGTCAAGTTTTGCGACGGAAATTCCGTCGCAAAAGTTGACTAAATCTTTGACTTGGCTGTACAGGTGGCAGTTAAGTCAAACAATCAGTCAAGTTTTGCGACGGAAATTTCGTCGCAAACGTTGACCAAATCTTTGACTTGGCTGCCACCTGTAATCCGTCGCTATTTACATTAGCGACAGATATCCCGTCGCAAATTACGTGCGACGGATTATTCAGTCGCAAATACTGTTGTTTGCGAAGAAAAAAAGCGACAGACACTATCCGTCGCAAATGTGTCTTTAGAGACGGAAATTCCATATCTGGCGACGGAATAGTCCATCGCAAACCGAACTTTCTTTTGTAGCGGTTGCACCCAAGATGGTTCAAGAAATGCCTTCGTCGTGCTAGAACGAATACCCAAAAATCTTTCTAATTTTTGTGTGTATAATGATGATGAATATGAAGATGAATGAGAGAGTTCAAATCAGAATTTTCTTTCTCCTTTTTCACCCTTAAAACCGTGAGATTATGAGTCAATTAGGGTTAATGGAAAAACAGATTTTTCTCCTTTTATTACTCCCTCCTCGAACCGTGTAAATCAAGAGGAAAGAATAAAACAATCTCGTTTCCTTATTCCTCTCAACCTATATTAGGTAGTTATCATATCATTTAATATGTACATAATGTAATATGTATTCTAATTATTACTAGTAATGGACCGTCATATAAACCGAGTAATGCCGGACCAATACACTATAATAATATCGTGTAATACATATTCGCCAACTTAAATATAACAGTTTACATTTAGTTTGGACCAACATTATATAAATTGATTAAATATAACATTTTATATTCAATTACCAGCTAACATTATTTAATCGTTATTAAATAATCGTATCATCATCACATTGACTAACCTTTTAGTCAAATACATCGACTAACCTTTTAGTCATTTAATAAGGCATCAATATGATTATTTTCTCAAATAATCACATCTCTCAAACACATCATTTAGGTGTGACTTTTAGGGATCAGTTGATCACCGCCATCTGTATGACAATAACGTCAAACTTATCTAGCAAGCCAACCGTTATCGATAAACGTTAATCAACTGATTATAATACAAAGTATACCCTGTGAACCTTAGCTGTTATCACACTAACTATGGAGGACACTAGCTCCAACACGAGCCATATATTACAGGATGACATATCGAAAAAGTTGCGCCAAGACTCACGAAGAGGCTTAAGTTGAGTTTTGCAATTTTAACACTCAACTTAGACTTTTCAATGCTTTGATAGATTATTGGTAGTTGAGTGAATTTTGTCTCAACACTTACCAATAATGTTACCCTTAGTAGCTTGTACACTCTGGCACTTTATGAATACACTACAAGAGATCTGGTCTCGGGCGACAATCAAAGGCAACATTTTGGACTAGTTACTAATTTGGCGACTGATATTATTAATAATCGAGAGACTAATAAGCAGTTGCCAAATTGGTGACCGCCAATTTCACTTTTATTTTCAAGCGAACGATTAAATGAAAGTCGTCGCTAAAACGCGTTGCCAAACCACATAACTCAATAAACAGGTGAAATCCCCTTTTCCCTCATTCTTATACTTTACCGAATTAAAAAAAAAAAAAAAAGAGAGAAGAGGCAATTCTGATGAACGACACCCCCACCAACACCACCACTACCGACATCGAACCGCCTACACTACCACCAACGCCAGACCATTGTCTTCTACCTTTCTTTTCTTCTTCCTCTCTTTGTTCTAACTTGTAAGGTTTATAATTTTGTTTTGAATATCAATTTGTTAGCTAAATTTTTGTTTTATTAGTTAACTTGTGATTCTTATTAGGATTATAATGTTTACATAAACATTTTGTGATGTTTATTAGGGTTTTAATTTTTATTTAATTAGGGTTTGTATTATTTGATAATTAGGGTTTATATAAATAGAGGGTTTTCTTAAATCGTTAATATTATGTGAATTGGGGTTATAATTGATAAAGTATTGATGACTTTGATGGTGTTAATTTTTTTAATTGACAAAATTCGTATAATGTTAGTGTAATCCCCTATAATTTCTAGTGCAAACTAGTGGTGGAATCACTGTTGAATCGGGAATGAAATTGGATTAAATAAATATAATCCACGGGAAAAGTCTTGATAATAGGTAAGTCAATAAAAATGTCACTTTTGCTAAAAAGAGCTAAAATTCAAAACCTTCAAAAATGATATACATCCAAAATAAGAACAGAAATAACAGAGTAGGATCTCTAAGACTACTCGGTAGCTCACACCAGATCCCCATAAAATAACATTCGTTCCATATGATGCAATAGGTACCTATATACATAGGTCAATGAAAATAGGTATGTAATTGACATTTACAGATTCTTGTATCCTTACACGTTCTCTTTGAAGTAATTCAGTCTCTTATACAGAGGAAATATCGTTAAAATCGCTCGTCCATTGATGACGATCAAAAATTTGTGGCTTGCCCCTTACAATGAGAATAAGAACGTATATATGATACATAATCATAATGAACAAGATTCCATTAGTTTATTAACACGCTTACATATATACGATCTAATAATTAAATTTTCAAAATTTCATAAAAAAAGCATTGGGTAGTGGCGTAATCCACTTGCCATAATAAAAGTACATTGGATTGACTCTTGCCCTAGCCAACTAATTGCCACATTTCTAAATATGATAAATAAGTAAATTTACAACCTTTTGTAATGTAGTTTGTTATTGTATGAGCTTTGAATTTCTAGTATCCTTCTAGTTTCACATTAGTATCCTTTTAATATCACATCAGTATTATTAATCCACATGCTAATTATAATTTCGTGGTTTGAATCAGTGTTTTTGATAAAAATGTTTTTGATAAAAACAAACTAATTCAAACAAAAAAAAGGATCATGTCAACTTGAGCAATATAACAACACCATTCCAAAGGTTGTCACGGTAGAAGTACGTGTCTTCTTAATAATTACCCGTACATCTAATTTATGTTTATGGAAGAGGTTGATCTAATTTAGCCTATTTGTGTGTGATTTTTATGATAATGTCCTCGACAACCAACCTCTAAGCAATGCGCCTTTTACATTTGTCTGTCCATGTAAGAGGTTATCCGCAGTAGATATCACGACATTAGTTCATGGGTTACTTGGGTAATTATGTGTTTTCCATTTATTCTGTATATTTTGAATTTTAGTTTCCACTAAAAACCCAACTCACTCCCAAACTATTCGAAAGAAGGAATAGACGAGGTGAGAAATCAAAATGTGAGCGATATATTTTCTTTCATTTTTGCAGTCTTACTGGTTTGCTCATTTTGTATGTATGTGTATATATAGAGCCATGTATTTCGAGTTTTGATCACCCTCTTTGTATTGTTATGATGTTGGGGGTTGAACTGATCACCTTTTTCTATTATTTTGATGTTGGGTTGAATTGGTCATTTTGTGTAATATTTTGGTGATGGGTTGAATTGATCATTCTGTATATTATTTTGATTATGGATTGAATTTTTGCAGTCCACTACGTAGTTGCTAAAAAGAGCATTACAACAGCTGCTGAAACGTGCTAAAACAATTTTTCATAAAAAAAAACAAATATACAACAAAACGATAACGGTTCAACATAAACTGTTGTTAATAAATTTATGGCAACAGTTTGTTTTAAACAAAAACCCGTTGACATATTTACCCTCCAATGGTAATTAATACGGAGTAATTGCCGCCAAAAATATAAGATAATGGACTACAACCGTTGTCATATTTAAAATTTAACAACGCTTTTTTGTAAAGTAAAACCGTTGTAAGATTTTTTCATCCAATGAAATAATATAACGGATCAAAACCGTTGTGAAATCTAAAATTTGACAACGGTTTTAGTAAAGCAATATTGTTCTACATTTTTTTCTTCCAATGATATAAGATAACGGACTAGAACCGTTGTCATATATAATCTTTAAAAAAAAATTCCTCCAACATTCCATTGAAATATGAACATGATTTTGGAACCGTTCTTAATGTTTTATAACGGTTTTCTAAAAGAAAGCCCGTTGCATATGTCAGATTAGACAATGGTTTCGAACCGTTGTATTGTATTTTTTATTACCGGTTTGGTCAATCGTTGTTATTTATTTAACAACCAATTCGTGTTTTTTATAATCGTTGTCACCAATTAACAACGATCGTTTTTAAAACGGTTCTTTATTTTTATTTACAATGGTATTACCGTATCTAACCGTTATTGATGTTATTATTTGGCATAATACCCTTTTGCAAAGGTAGCTCCTAATGATAGGGCCACGCTCATTACTAATTCGATCGAGGTATCTCTCCATAATTAACCCCACCAGAATGGCTAGATTTGGCCAAAGATGATTGACTGTGACCTCCCTTTTTGGTACTCCCTTTACCACCCTTAGCTAACTTAGCCTTTTTCTTCAGTCCTTGTAAACTTTTCCTTTATCTACCAATCCCTTAACAGGACCACCTTTCAAGTAAACTTGTCAGATAGTAATTGGGGCAGCTACTGAGATTTTCACTAAGATATACTTCCTCCATTCAACTCCACTCTATCAAAATTTTTTTTCACATTTGCCGAGACGTATTTTACAAGGTAAATATCGTTAGCTACGTGTTTGCAAAAATTATAAAAGTTAGATATTAATAATGTACTCGTAAAGACGAATCAAACAAGATCACACATGTAACAACCCGAAAAGTACCCTATTTTTCTAGTGAAAATATTTTACGGATACTTTTCAGCCTATTTAAGTTTTAAAGTGGAATTTATTGTTTCCAGTCGAATTTGGAATTTCCGAGTTCGTATTTGGAATTTTTGAGAGATTCCATGAGAATCCCGTTTTTAAGTCAACTTTGACTTTCGTTGACTTTTTCCGACTCGCCTTGTAATTTGAAAGACCAAAATTTTATTTAAAAAAAA
>JAIUZE010029037.1:0-12916 GCA_022085475.1 Heliosperma pusillum | reverse complement strand
AAGAAAACGAAGAACGATTAAAGAAAGCGATATTTTGATCTTATTTTGATTTGTTGTAAAGTGAAAAGTTGTTTGTGAGTAAAGTGGGGTGAGGAGTGTCGTGTAATATAGAGCAAACTAGTGAGTTGGGTTTTGAAATTGTGGTTATGGAATTGACCCGCGTTTAATAATTATTTTACGGTAAACGATTAATATAATTAACGATAAAGTTAATTACACCAAATATCAAGATATTATGTTATTAATAATCAAAAGAAAGACAAATATCTAGTCCTATTAGAGGACTTATGAGCCGTGTGAAATGATGAGAAGACGGATCTGATTTCGATCGTTTTGCGTAATTTTCGTTAACTGATCGATAAAGTGAAATAATATCTAGATATTATGGTATTTTAATCAAAAGTAATGAAAATATCAAGGTCTATTAGAGGAGAGGAAAGGAGAGGAGAGCCGTGTGGTACATGATGAAATCGGGTCTGATTTTTCTCGATTTGCGTAATCTCCGTTGACGGATCGATAAAGTAACAAATATCTAAGATATTTGTATTAGTTTAATCGAAAGAATAATATCTCAAGGAGTGGGAAAACGTGACATTGGCGCGGACGCATCCAAAGTCGATTTCGAGATTTGTTACGGGATTTACGATGAGTCGGGAATAGTTAAATGATGTTCGGTTAAAAACCGTAAAAGTTATTCTTTAAATTCCGAATAAATTCAAAATAATTATAGTAAATTATGATAAATCTTAATAAATCTTTATAAAAATAAATCAAAAATATTATTTTTTTAAATAAAATTTCGGTCTTCAAACTTACAAGGCGAGTCGGGAAAAGTCAACGAAAGTCAAAGTCGACTTAAAAAGTCGAGAAAAGTCAAAAATGACTTAAAAGTCAAGAAACGTTTATGACGACTTAAAAGTCAAGAAAAGGTCAATGACGACTTTAAAAAGTCAAGGAAAGTCAAAGACGACTTAAAAGTCAAGAAAAGTCAAAGATGACTAAAAACAGTCTTTTCATGAAATCTCTCAGAAATTCCAAATACGAACGCGGAATTTCAAAATAAGACTCGGAACAAAAATTTCTATTCTAAAAACTTAAGTTCTACTGAAAAGTGTTAGTAAATATTTTTACTAGAAAAATTGGGTACTTTTCGGGTTGTTACATTGATGCAAAAGCTTTTGGTGAAACAATTAAAGAAAACAATACTACATCGAGTAAAGAAAAGGCTAGGGCCATGATATTCCTTCGCCATCACCTCCATGAGGGCCTTAAAAATGAATATTTCACTGTTAAAGATCCGCAAGTGCTTTGGGAAAATCTAAAGGAGCGATACGACCACCAAAAAACGGTAATATTACCTAAGGCTCGTTTTGACTGGATGCATTTGAGATTGTAGGAATTTAAATCCGTAAGTGACTATAACTCAGCCATGTTTAAAATTACTTCACAACTAAAATTGTGTGGTGAGAAAATTACTGATGAAGAAATGTTAGAAAAGACTTATTCTACTTTTCACGCAAATAACGTTGTCCTGCAGACACAATATCGTGAAAAAGGTTTCAAAAAATATTCTGATTTAATTTCTTGTCTTCTTGTGGCTGAGCAAAATAATGAATTATTGATGAAAAACCATGAATCACGTCCAACTGGTTCAACTCCATTCCCTGAAGCGAATGTTATAGCTCACAAAGACTATGCCAGAAGCATGGCTCGTGGGCGGGGTTTCAATCGTGGTCGTGGACGTGTCGTGGTTATGGTTTTGGCCGAGGACGTGGGGGTTCACGTGGTGGTCCTTTAAAAAACTCATATTCCCACCATAAGAGGGAAAATAAAGATGAAAACAAAATTGAGAAAAAATAGAAATGAAAATGTGACTAATATATGTTATCGATGTGGAGGAAAGGGTCATTGGTCTCATGTTTGCCGCACACCAAAGCATTTAGTTGATTTGTAACAGGAATCAATAAAGCGGAAAGGAAAGAAAGTGGAGACTAATTTAGTGTATGAAGATGGAGATGGCGATTTTGATACTGGAAATGCAACTCATTTGGATGTTGCTGATTTTTTCACCACCCCTGCAGGGAATAATTAATCTTCGAGTCAAGATAGCATCACAAAAGGAATAATGATCTGTTTTCTCGTTTATCTTTTTTTTTTTTAAGAACTTTATCCGGATGTTTGTTTCAGGACATTTAAACAGTTTGTTTAAGATATTTTATTATTTTGTTTGCTTGAATAATTTTATTTAATTGTTTAAGACATTTTTAGACAATTTATTAGTTTGAAGTATTTTATATAGAGATAGATTATTTTAATGAATGTTTCTATTTGATATATTTGTGACGCTTGTTTTATTTATTTGAAGCAAATGAATATCTCTCACGGTCAATTATAAGGTGAAGAATTATGTCTTGCGGATAGTGAAACTACTCACAACATATTCAAAAATAAGAAATATTTTTCCCACCTGATAATAAAGAGAGCAAATGTTACAACAATTTCAGGTAGTACAAATATTATTGAAGGCTCCGGAAGAGCAAATATATTGTTACCTTGGGGAACAAAAATTGAAATAAATGATGCATTATACTCACCTAAGTCTCAAAGAAATTTGCTGAGTTTCAAAGATATCAGCAACAATGGATATCATATTGAGACAACATGTGAGGGAAATGTTGAATTCCTTCAAATCACGAGTATAACCCAAGGCGTTAAACAGATTAAGGAGAAGCTACCAACATTCTCTAGCGGATTGTACTACACAAATATTTTTATGATTGAAACAAATGTTACAGTAAACCCGAAGTTTACTAATAACTTTACTACTTGGCACGACCGGCTAGGCCATCCCGGTTCTACAATGATGCGAAGGATAGTTGAAAATTTATGTGGTCATTCACTAAAGAGCCAACATATTCTTCATAATAGCTTTTCATGTTCTGCATGCTCACAAGGTAAATTGATTATACGACCATCATCAGCTAAAATTAATCATGAATCGATATCATTTCTTGAACGAATACAAGGGGATATTTGTGGCCCAATACACCCTTCAAATGGACCATTTAGATATTTTATGGTTTTGATTGATGCATCAACAAGATGGTCCCACGTATGCTTATTATCAACTCGAAACCTGGCGATACACCTATAATATTACGAGCACATTTTCCGGATACACCTATAAAGAATATTCGTCTTGATAATGCTGGTGAATTTACTTCTCAAATTTTAATGATTATTGCATGTCGATTGGGATAAATAATGAACATCCTGTAGCTCATGTTCATACACAAAATGGTCTAGCTGAATCTTTAATCAAACGACTTCAACTCATTGCTAGACCACTTATGAGGTGTAAACTTCCGATTTCTGCTTGGGGACATGCTATTCTACATGCAGAATCACTTATTCGCATCAGGCCAACGAATTATCATAAATTCTCCCCATCTCAATTGGTTCATGGTCAGGAACCAAATATTTCCCATCTTAGAATTTTTGGTTGTGCAGTTTATGTACCAATAGCTCCACCACAAAGCACAAAAATGGGTCCCAAAGAAGGTTGGGAATATATGTTGGATTTGAATCCCCATCTATAATCAAATATCTTGAGCCAACCACAAGGGATTTCTTTAGGGCTCGTTTCGCAGATTGTCATTTTAACGAGTCTGTTTTCGCAAGTTTAGGGGGAGATGACAAACAGTTGGAAAAGGAAATTAAATGGAATGAATTATCATTATCTCATCTTGATCCTCGTACTAAACAATGTGAACTTGAAGTTCAAAAGATAATTCATTTACAAAACTTAGCTAATCAATTGCCAGATGCTTTTAGTGACCCAAAAAGAGTAACTAAGTCACACATTCCAGCTGTAAATGCCCCATTTAAAATTAAGATCCCAGAAGGACAAATTAGAATTGGAAGTGAGTTTAGTGCACGCCAGAAGCGTGGCAGACCAATTGGTTCCAAGGATAAAAATCCTCAAAAAGGAAAAGGGGCAAAGAATGAAGATGGTCTGGTCGAGGATGAAATAAATTTACAAAACTCTCCTGAAGAGGCTTTGGACATGATCGGAAATTTAGTTCCAGAAGAAACTCAGATACCTGAAAATGAAGAGATCTCAATAGATTATGCCATGTCTGGTATTACTTGGAACCGAAATCAAAGCGACGTCGATGATATTTTTGCATGTAATGTTGCATTAGATATGATGAAAAATGAAGAGGATCATGAACCTAAGTCTATTGAACAATGTAGACAAAGAGACGATTGGCCAAAATGGAAGGAAGCAATTGAATCAGAACTGAAATCTCTTGAAAGGAGAGAAGTTTTTGGACCAGTAGACCGTACACCTCAAGGTGTAAAACCAGTGGGATACAAATGGGTCTTTGTGCGAAAAAGAAATGATTCAGGTAAAATTGTGAGATATAAAGCTCGATTAGTTGCACAAGGATTCTCACAAAGACCTGGTATTGATTATGAAGAGACTTATTCTCCCGTGGTGGATGCAACTACATTTAGATTTCTAATTAGTCTGGCAATTAGAGAGGGATTAGACTTACGTCTCATGGACGTAGTTACAGCTTATTTGTATGGCCCACTTGAAAATGATATTTACATGAAACTCCCAGAAGGATTTAAGCTGCCGGAAGCAGAAAATTCGGGCTCCCGAGAGCATTATTCCATCAAGTTGAATCGATCCCTATATGGACTAAAGCAATCTGGACGCATGTGGTATAATCGTCTAAGTGAATACCTATTGAGTCAAGGCTATAAAAATGATCCTATAAACCCTTGTATTTTTATAAAAAAAATCAGGGTCGGGATTTGTCATCATTGCAGTATATGTTGATGATCTGAATATCATTGGAACTCCAGAAGAGATCTCCGTGACAGTAGAATGCTTAAAGAAAGAATTCGAGATGAAAGACCTTGGTAAAACCAAATTTTGTTTGGGACTACAAATTGAATATCTAAAGGATGGAATTTTTGTACATCAAACAACATATATTGAGAAAGTGTTAAACAAGTTTTACATAGATAAAGCGCATCCTTTAAGCAGTCCAATGATTGATAGATCACTTGATACAGATAAAGACCCTTTTCGCCCTCGGGATATTAATAAAAAGGTTCTTGGTCCTGAAGTACCATACCTAAGTGCAATAGGAGTATTGATGTATCTTGCTAGTCATACACGACCGGACATAGCTTTTTCTGTGAATCTCCTAGCAAGATTTAGTTCATGTCCAACACGAAGGCACTGGAATGGCATTAAACATATACTCCGTTATCTCCAAGGTACGAAAGATATGGGCTTGTTATTTTCAAATTTATCAAAGACATGTTTAGTTGGTTTTGCAGATGCAGGATACTTATCTGATCCTCATAACGCTCGATCACAAACTGGATATGTGTTTACATGTGGAGGTACTGCTATCTCATGGCGTTCTATGAAGCAAACTCTTGTAGCTACTTCTTCCAACCATGCAGAACTTTTAGCAATACACGAGGCTAGTCGTGAATGCATATGGTTAAGATCTATAATTACACATATACGAGGAGATTGTGGTTTATCGACCGAAAAAGAAGCTCCAACGGTCTTATATGAAGATAATGCGGCTTGCATTGCACAACTCAAGGAAGGATATATCAAAGGTGACAGAACAAAGCACATTTCTCCAAAATTCTTTTCCACTCATGAATTTCAGAAGAATGGCGATATTATGGTGACACAAGTGCGCTCAAGTGAAAATTTGGCAGATCTTTTTACTAAAGCACTTCCGCCTGCAACGTTCAAGAAGTTAATTCACAACATTGGTCTTCGTCGCCTCAAAGACCTTAAGTGATGTTAACATGAGGGGGAGTAAATACGTGTTGCACTCTTTTTCCCTTAACCATGTTTTTTTCCACTGGGTTTTCCTGGTAAGGTTTTTAATGAGGCAACTTCACCAACGTATTTATAGGAATGGACGTCCAAGGGGGAGTATTATAAAACTTATTGTATGTGTGGATGCTCATAGGTCATATAATGAATGTCTTTCAATGTAGGATGCTTCTAGACTTGTCTTTCTAGTGTACTATGGCATAACTCCCATTTCATTCCATGTATATATACCCCATTCTAGTAATGAGAAAGACACACATCTCTATTACATTCTCTACAATATTATAACAATATTCACTTTAATGGCCTGTTCGGAAACTATAATTTCATTTCCAAGTCTGTATTTGACCAAATTATCTTGTTTTGCATGCTAACAATATTTGGATTTGGATTTGGATTTGGATTTGGATTTGGATTTTGCCTAGGTCCTATCAAATCCAAGACAATGAAATGAGCCCATATAAAATATCACCTGTTTGACCCGTTAGTTTCAAATCAGATTATGCTTTTTCATGTACATAATTTACTCGATTATGGACAAATTGAAAACTTCCTTGTTTCAAATATCACCTTGTTGTGATCCATTGGGGAATAGTGAGCAGGTGATCGCATGTAATCGATAGAGCTACGTTGGGATCGAGGATGGGATCACTATGTTGTGTCTAGCTTTCGCTTAGCATTTGAAGTCATATATACATTGATTGGTTATTTTATAATACTTTAACATTGTTCAGTTTGGATTATTGGTCAGACGGTATGCCGTCTGTTTTGAGAGTATGTATTTGATAATTAAACATTATTAGTAAAGTATTGTTTTCTTTATCGCTTGAATTGATATGTACTACCTTGGGCAACCGAAATGGTAGCACTCTCATGTGCTAAGGGGGTCTTGTAAGACACCTTGGTTTATGGGGGTGTTACATTCATGTTTCATAAATGGAACATGTACTATTCGGTACTTCTTTTGGGGTTGAGACCGTGTGAGCTAGCGGGCGTCGATGTAGACGCTTTACCTTCCGTTTGACTCTAGTTTTCTAGACTCTCTAGTGTTTTGAGGGACTTTATCTCCCCGTTGTATTTACTTTATTTTCGCATTAGTTTGCTTGACGATTCCTCGTACTATTTCCTTTATGAAAAAAGTTTTTAAAAATTTGTATTTCCGATACGTATTTGCATGTTGTGCTTGGTTTACTTTCCGCATTTACGAGGGTTGTCACATTATGTGGCGGAAATGACATAAATTTATAAAATTTCATATATATATATTTAGTTTCCGTGTATACATGTTAATTATTGGCATAAAATAAAAATAATATAATAAGTAGGTTGAGTTTTGGAAACTATAAAAATAATAGTAATTTAAAGGGTTTTTCTACATGGTACCCCTGTATTTTTCCGAATTCTACATGGTACCCCTCGTTTTTTCAAAATCTACATGATACCCCTAAAGTTAATGAAAACCTCTCAAAATACCCATAATGCACTACTCTGTCTATTTTAAACGTCTCTATTATGCACTTTTTATTGATCTTTTGACAATAATTTTGCATGTCATTACCATAAATATCCTTTAGACAATCATAAACATATTTTCTTTGTAAAAATTAACCGTTTTAAAACTCGATTTTTAGTAGTTTACTAAGTATAGGGATACCAGTGATAATTTTAAAAACTAAGGGGTACCACATAGAATTCGAAAAAACACAGGGGTATCATGTAGAAAAACCCTAATTTAAATTTAGGAAAATAGGTAACTTAGAAAAATAATTAGATTAAAATAATTCACCTTAAATTAGATAGTATGAAGAAATATGTAGCTAATCAATTTAAGGAAAGTTATATTTTATTTAAATATATTAGTTTGATATTAATGGAAACTGTTGGATTTAACTGTAAAAATAACGGGAGTAGTCAAAATAACAATAAAAACCGCGAGAGTAGTAAAATAATAGTATTAACATGAGATGCAATGAAAGTTATAATATTAATAGCGGTAGTAGTGAATGTTGTGTCTTTTAATTTAGTTGATACATTTTACATTTATATCATAGAAAAATAGCGGGAGTAGTCAAAGTAACAATAGTAACCGCACGAGTAGTCAAAATAATAATAGTATTAACCAGGGATGTAGTGAAAGTAATCATACTAGTTTTTGAGCCCGTGCACTGCACGGGTGGTTACGGAAAGTATTATTAAAAGTAAAAACTTACGTACTTTTTTTATATAGTAAGTTAATACTTTTTTTTAAAAAAAAAAATTTGTTTTGTTTACCCATACACTTTTAATAAGTTTATTTTGCTTAATTTTCTTCGAAATATTCTGTGTTTCTCTCTCGACTTTTTAACTTATAATAAGAGATGAAATCTGAGATTGAATAAAAATTATTGTAAATTTCATAACATGTTATCGACGCAATATACATTTAATTTTACACATTGTTGTACACTTATTTTCATATTACCCCTCTTATTTGTTCTCCTCTCACTTCTCTACCTTGTCTCTGATTTCTCCTACCACCCACCATCACCTTAACGTATAGAAGCAACGTTCGCCATCACTAACTGACTACCTCAACACCACCCCAGCAGTACCTCCACAACATTGTGACCACACCCAAAACCTTGGACCACGACATCCATCTCAACCCCGTCTATCTGAGCACCCCCTCCAACTAACCACCACCCTTAATCCATATCATACGTCCCACAACACAACTACCCTACTCTCTCTTGACTCCATAATCCCCTATGTCCCCACCATACCTTCAGATCTAAAATAAAAAATATATAATTTCGCTTAATGTCATCAAAATTTAAAATTATAGTAAAGGTAAACACTCTCTTTTAAATAGGTAATTTTGTGCAAAGTAACTGATAAAAACAAATTTTTAACACGTATCTGAATATGACTCAATTTTAAAGGACTTACCCCATTAATAATACATAAAAAACACAATGGAATGCTGAAATGACCGGCCCAAGCAGATTTAACCCATATATATGACATACGGAGAAGTTATGAGACGTGATATGGGAAACAAAATAGACAGGGAATTTGCATGGTCTTTAAGACCTTAACAGATAAGTATGTCATCTTAAAAACAATTTTTACTCAAATAAATTAAAAGAATTCAATTCAAACCACTTTTAAACTCGCGTACTATGCGTATTGTTTCAAAATTGTAAAATCAAATTAGTTATTAATTATTGTGACAAAGTTACAGATTACTATAAAGTAGATCGATCAAAAGTTTACTACGCTCGATAGACCCGTACCAGAAAAGTTTGACCCACAAATCATAGCCCAAACTCGAAATGATTATGTAATCTAGTGTTAATTGACACAACTTGTTTTTGAGCCGAAACATATGAGTATACAAAATTGCTTCTCATTATCCAATATATCCGTGTTAAATGACATTTATTATATTAAATGAGGGTTTGGTGTGAAGAACTAACCTAATATGAATGAACTGGATATGAATAATATGTTAAAGGACATTTATTACATTATCCAATATAACTGCATATGAAAAAATATAAGAGCATCATATTTATATGACTAAATTACAATCTACTATGTATTATGTGTGCATGCTTTAATGGTGGTATAACTAACGTCCACTGATGTTGTTTGCCCATCATATATATTCATATGATCGACAAATTGGATCAGTTAACATATCAAATTTAATAATATTATATACAGTTAATAAAAATTGTATTATGACTTTGTACATGGGCTTGGACTAATGGTGCCTTTGAAAGTACGATATCCGCATGATGAGTGCGTAGAAGTGACCTTTATATATCTTTTGTGATGGAGATCTAAGCCATCGAAATCATAAGGGGTGAAAATAAGATGAGTTATATCTATACTAAATAATTTGATTTTAAATACAAATAATTTAGGCGACTTCTTAACAATATAATCTTGAATAGCTTGATTTTACCATAACTTGTTTTATGAGTAAAGTGAGACTAATAAGATTCCATGATTGATATGCAATTGTTACATTAGGAATTCACAATATTCTTTTCATGATTGTCGCTATGAATTAGGATATTTACATTCTCTTATTTATATACTTCCTAAATTGCTAACCTTAGAGACTACCGTTATGAGTATGATTATGGTAATTGTCATACGTAAATACATATTATATTGTGAGCTTCTATATTCAAAGATCTAGGAATGCAATTAATTAAAAAACAATGAAAACTGTTAGCATGATCTAGAATTTCTTCAATTGTGCCTCTGTTTTTCCAGTGAGCTTCTTCAGCACCCCCGGTTTATATTATATTGTTGTAATATATCACATACTTTTTCACAATTATTTCCGTAAACTTGTCAGTGAGCCAATGTAATGGTGTAATATATTAATTTATGAATAGATTCGAGCAAATGTATTAGTGTATATTTGGGAAAAGTTTGAATCACACAAATCTGTATTTAGGCATTTAGACATATACTCGTAAGATATAGTAACTAATTTGTCCGTCTAAACACCCTGAATACAAATAACGCAATCAATTTTTTCCATACTACCCACCAAACCCTTGTGAGTTTTTGTCATCTTATCTACGTTTGAATTATGTTGTAACTCCCAATTTACAAAATGAGTTAAAATTTATTTTTATGAATGAAATTCGTAAGAGATATGAGTGTATAATAATGCATGATAGATGATGCTATTTTAGTAAAAGCATAATTTGGCAAGATATAAGTTAAATATATAATCATCTACTATCTTCATCATATTATTCATATATCTCATTCTTAACAACAAACATAAAAAAGTTCTTTACTTTCAAGAGTACAACATTATACATGATGCGTATCCTTAGCTTTAAAGACGTAAATGAAAACAACCCACATATTTGAGAAATCAAACAACATTTAGCTCTTTTCAACACAATACACATCACTTACATAATAAAACTATGAAACTTTCTTTAAATGCTTCGTACAAATTCGAGGAACGAATACCTACCATGGAAAATAGCATCGTACCAACTATAAAGATTATGAAGAACATGCCGGTAGTATTTAACCTAACTCGGTGCAAGAGAGCTTAAATCCATTGGCCATTTTGCCATAAACGTAAAATTAAGTTCAATATAGCAATTGGATTTTGAATATATGAATGTTCAAACCATAAAATGACTAATGTCTCAAACAAAAAAAAAGTTATACGGAACTGGATGTTTACTTCCGAGAAGGAATGCACATTTCAATGATCCGGGAACTCAGGGGCTACACATACAAAATACATATATGAATTTAATTAACCTAAATACTTTATCTTCAATAACATAACATAAGATTGTTTCATATAATTTAATTAATACAGGTAAAGAGATTCACCAGTGGTATACTAACTTAATTAATTTGATTTTATTCCCTTTTTAAATAAATTAAATCAATCAAACAATACTCATTATCTTTTCAAATTAAGCATATTTTACTCCTATAATCATGCTTATTTCTCTTATATAGGCAAGAAAACTTCCTTTTCAGAAACTTTTTGTAGAAGGAAATATTTTGTAACCAATATCCTGCTATTTAGCAATATTAAAATTTTAATATAAACCCTTTAGCCTGGTATTGCCACGTGTCATTCAATAGGGTAGATGACTTCAGCTTTAATATTATACTAGTGTTTGAACCCGTGCACTGCACGGGTGGTTATTGTAGTTAGTAACAAAGGTTACTATCTATAAAATACTATTAAAAGGCTAGCTTGAACACTATTTTGAAGACACATGGCTATTGTAAGATGTCTCAAAACCTTAATGTGATAGTCTTTGTCTAATTGAGAAACTGCTCATTACTACGTACTGCGTTTATTTCAACTTTTCTTTGGCCTTTCATCTCCTTCATTTACACTTTGTCTCCCTTTCTAACCTTTCATATTCCTTCCAAAATTTAACCCCTCATTTAATTTGAGTGAGTAAAGACAATAATTAAACATGATAGACAACTTCTCTCTATAAATAATAATTATTCTAAAACTAATTTCCAAACCAACATGATTACATGACTCACCCTTTATAATCTTTAGTTTGGAATTGTATGATTTTAGTTTTTTCGTTTTCCACCCTTTATAATCTTTAGTTTTGAATTGTTTTACATGTGCAGTGTGCACTTAATGTTCGTAAATTGTTAGCCCTTTTGTCTATCATTTGGATTATGAGATTGATTTTTATGTGTTATTGGATTTACAGATTAATTCTTACACGGAGTATATATTTAAGGGGAGTCTCTTTGACTATTCCAGTGAAAATCTTCTCCATTGATTTTACAGGTTGATGTTTTCCCCCTCTTAAAATTTATTGTTGATCAGGAACTACTATAAATTTTATTGTTATGCGGAGTATATTTAAGTGAGGTCTTTTATCTTTCTATCTTTCTTGATGAATTTTGGATCAAGAACTACTGTCAAATCTATCATATGAGTTATTTTGGATTTACATTGATACTTTAAACATAGACGTATATTCCTACAATCCAAACCAATATGCCCGTGGGCTCGAACACAAGTTTTAAGAAAAATCACCTAAAATGGTAAAAAAAGACTCATTTACCCTTACTTTTTATGAGTAAAGTGGATGAAAGTTGATAGTATTTTGTGTAAATAAAAAATTGTAATGAGGGTATATTTGTCCACAATTTGTCAATAAAGGAAATAGGTACATTGGATTGGATTGTCCCAAAATGGAAAATGGGTACATTGGACTAAATATAAGGGAGTACAAGTTTTTTTTGTTTTTTTTATTTTTTGATAAAGTAAGAAAATTAGATTGACCGAAATTAACCTCTTGCGGAATAAAGGTATAAGAAAATCACTTATTTTCAAAGTTATGAGGAATCAAACTTGATAGGAGGGCATTGAAAAGAAAACTCTCGTAAAACAATGTAACAACCCGAAATATACCCGATTTTTCTAGTAAAAATATTTACTAACACTTTTCAGTAGAACTTAAGTTTTTAAAATAGGAATTTTTGTTCTGAGTCTTATTTTGAAATTCC
>JAIUZE010029035.1:0-14643 GCA_022085475.1 Heliosperma pusillum | reverse complement strand
ACCGTAAAAGTTATTCTTTAATTCCAAATAAATTCAAAATAAGTATATTAAATTTTCATAAATCCAAATAAATCTTAATAAAAATAAATTAAAAATATTATTTTTTTAAATAAAATTTCGGTCTTCAAAATTACAAGGCGAGTCGGAAAAAGTAAACGAAAGTCAAAGTTGACTTAAAAATCAAGAAAAGTCAAAGATGACTTAAAAGTCAAGAAAAGTTTATGACGACTTAAAAGTCAAGAAAAGTAAATGACGACTTTAAAAAGTCAAGAAAAGTCAAAGACGACTTAAAAGTCAAGAAAAGTCAAGAAAAGTCAAAGATGACTAAAAACGAGATTTTCATGAAATCTCTCAGAAATTCCAAATACGAACTCGGAATTTCAAAATATAACTCGAAACAATAAATTCTATTTTAAAAACTTAAGTCTGCTGAAAAGTGTTAGTAAATATTTTTACTAGAAAAATTGGGTACTTTTCGGGTTGTTACACTGCACATTGCAGTAAATGCATTGACTACATAGGAAATGTAACGTACTGCATATTCACACATTTACTCAATCAATAACGTACTGCATGCATGTGAATGTATAGTCGTTTTGGGAATCAATGCCTTCATGTGAACCAATGCATGCATGTGAATATATAACTCCAATAAATAACTCTCTATAAATACAGCCTCAATACAAGCAGGTTATCAACCACATACAAAATTCCCAACTCTAATCAATAACATATTTGCTAAACCATACAAAATTTCCCAGCCTCAATACTAACATCAACCATACAAAATGTCTGAAACTTTTACTAAACCATATGCTTGCATCATGAAAGAAATGCCTTCTCATATTGAGGGTGACTACGTTGTGTGTAAAAGTTACAAAAAAACTCCGTGATACGCTTATTCGAAATGGCTACTTAATCAGGAAGATGTGGCCAAATTATCATCGCAGGTACTTTACAGGGGAACTCGTTTTCGAGTTTGGGATGTCGGATGCTCATCGTGCGTCCGCATTCAAACTGGCAAGAATGTTTGACAAGGCCGGGCATGGGCGAAAAGATTTTATTGAGAGCATGGACCACCAGCCTGGGCCATATCTATGGGTGGCTTCTGAACATGACCGTTACCGTTGGCCAAATGGGGTCGACCTCGTTGAAGTGACCCAGGTAGAGCAGTGGGAAGGGTTGGCTCTGGCCGAGGCTGACCCGATTGATGCATATGCTCTAGCGGTGGCAGCTATCCGGGAGATTTACCCGGACTCAATTTAATTTGTTGTTGTTGTTTGGTTGTAGTTGTTTGGTTGTTTGGTTGTTGTTGTTTTGGCGCCATTTGTGTGTGGCGCCGTTTGAACTTATTATTTAATAATATTAATGTTGATACGTTAATTTGTTTTTTGACTTAAGTTTAGAAGTAATTAAACTAATTCAATTCAAAGCTATTCAATCGATAAAGCAAAATTAGAATTGAATGACATTCAGGAAATGACATTCAGGAAATGACATTAACAAATTTGCTAATAAACGACATTGAATTGGTGAAAATAATAAACGACATTCAGGAAATGACATTCACAAATTCAAGAAATAGTTCACAAATTCACAAATTCAAAAATAATAAGGGAGATGATGACAGAAAAATGATCGCTTTGTGATAGAGTTTTTGTGTTGCAGTACAGTCGTATTATTAGTGTTGTGTGTTTCCTTACTACAAATATTGACAACGGTTATCATAAACAAACCGTTGTGATAGAGTAATGACTACGGTTATAGTAGTCTACCCGTTGTAATTAGTAAACACTATGACAACGGTTTATGGTTAATAACCGTTGTTATTACGAACCACAACGGGTATATTTACAGAAACCGTTGTTGTTGCTTACCTTTATTTTTTTTTTAAATTATAATTAGAGACAGCAATATCATAAGTACTATACACTGCAATAATAATCAGCAGAAACCAACAAAGACAGCAATATCATAAGCACTATACACAGCAATATCAGCAGAAACCAAAACATGGAGACTGTATAATGAATGACCAAAAGCTAAAAAATTTGGGAATCTTCAACAATGACCAAAGCTAACAAAAACTAAAGACAATACCACCTCAGGATCGGGGACGTTTCTTGCCCGACATAGTTTCTTCGTTAACCCAAATACCTTCACCATGATCATCACGCATATAGATGCTTTCAATGTTATCATGATCAGTGTCAACATTGTCGAAATAAGATACAGTGGAAGAGTGATCCATTCCCTCAAACACGACATCCTGATCATTATCCCCACCATTATCGGGTGCACCCCGTCTACTCCTTATAGATAGTACAACAGACCACTTCTTATCCATAGGATCGGTGACATAGAACACTTGTTTAGCTTGGGATGCCATTATGAAAGGATCATCCTTATTATTGCCAACCTTATCCAAATTGACCAACGTAAATCCCATTTTATCCTTTCGAACACAATTGTTGTTGTTATCAACCCAGTTACATCGAAACAGAGGTATTGTGAAATCAATGTAATCTAATACCAATATTTCTTGAATAACACCATAATAAAGGCATTTTCCCCAAATAGGGTTTTTATCTTTTGAAGTAGCAAAGTGCATTGCCTCAAATTCAGAACTCACACCACTATTTTGCATTGTGCTCAACTCATCTTGCTCGCGGGTGTAAAAAGTATAACCATTAATAGCAAAACCGCTGAAAAAAGTGGCCCTGGCATTTGGACCTAACCCAAGACGTAGTAACCTAGGAGAGATGTCATCACCATACAAATTCTTATACTCCAAGACAACATTCCTAAACCACTCTCCAAATGTCTTCTTATGCTCGTTTGCAATCCACATCTCGCTCTTGTTTGGGTGATCGTATTTGAGCTCATCTTTGTGTTGTTCAATATAAGGTTGCACCTCATCTTCGTTGTTTAGCACATACGTATGTGCTAAATGTAACATGTCACGTGACACAATTTTTTCAACCCGGCCCCTAATACCTTTTCCGGTCATCCAGTCACTATGACGATTCTTTGGAACGCCAATTAACTCCTCAGGGGAGAGATGAGCGTAACAATATGCAAGAGCTTCGTCTAATATAGCACGTTCAGCAATACAACCTTCTGGACGATACCGATTAGATGTATAGTCCTTGTAGACTTTCATCAATCTTTCGAAAGGATACTGGTATCTCAAGTACACGGGCCCAAGGTACAAAATCTCCCTAACCAAGTGAGTGGTCAGGTGAATCATGATAGTGAAGAAAGAGGGTGGAAAATACATTTCAAAATGACAAAGAGAGGTGACAACGAGGTCCTGCAATGAATCCGCATCATCGGGATCGATGACTTTATCGCATATGGACTGGAAGAAGAGACAGAATCTGGTAATAGCATATCGTACCTTTTCAGGTAAAATGGAGCGAATAGCCACGGATAGTAATTGTTGCATCAAAGTGTGGCAATCATGTGACTTTAACCCGGTGAGTTTTAGATCTTGCATCGACACAAGGCTTTTGATGTTGGACGAATAACCATGTGGCACTTTAATTCCATTCAAGCATGCACAAAACTCTTTTTTCTCATTCCGTGAAAGGGTATAAGCTGCTGGCGGTAAAAATGTACCATTACCTCTCTTCTGTGGTGCCAACTCTAGCCTAATACCCATCATTTGCATATCTTCCCTAGCTGCGGCGTTATCCTTTGTTTTACCGGGAACATTCAGGAGGGTATTGATAATATTATCACAGACATTTTTCTCAATGTGCATGAAATCGAGGCAATGCCTGACCTCCAGGTCAGGCCAATATGGAAGTTTATCAAAAAATATGGATCTTTTCTTATACCCACGAGTAGACAATTTAGAGCCGTTCTTCTTCCCATATTTTATCTCTATATGCTTTACTTTCTGATAAACTTCATGCCCACTCAAAATTCTAGGAGGTTGACGATGTTCTTGACGTCCATTAAATGCTTTCTGCTGCTTGCGATAACAATGGTCAGGATCCAAGCCCCTCCTATTTCCCAAATACACATACTTATGAGAACACTTCAAGTATTCAGACTCGATATCCTCCCCACACAATGGACAGGCCTCTTTCCCATGCACCGTATGCCCAGAAAGGTCGCCATAAGCCGGATAGTCGGTTATTGTACACAATAACATCGCTCTCAAATTGAAAGTTTCATTCCTATATGCATCAAATACTTCTATCCCACTATCCCACAAAATTCGCAAATCATCTAAAAGAGGTTCCAAATAGACATCTATATTATTTCCAGGTTGTTTAGGGCCGGAAATTAACAACGACAACATCAAGTACTTTCTTTTCATGCACACATATGGAGGTAAGTTGTATATTGCCAACACTACTGGCCAAGTACTATGTTGGGTACTCATGTTTCCATGTGGGTTCATTCCATCAGTGGACAGCGCTAGACGTAAGTTTCTAGGTTCAATGCCGAACTCGGGATACTTAGCGTCGAACGATTTCCATTGCATACCATCTGCCGGGTGTCTTAGCTTCCCATCATTTATTCTTCCAGTTTCATGCCAAGTTAACATTTTTGAATCATTGCTATTCGCAAACATCCTTATGAATCTTGGTATCACTGGAAAATACCATAACACCTTAGCCGGGATCCCTTCCTTATCCTTATAACGCCACTCAAAACAAACCGGACAATTGGTAAGGCTTTTATATAATTTTCGACATCTTTGTGTACTTACAACCAGGGTATAGAGGCGCTTCAGACTCACACAACTTCTCATACATGTTGTCAAGGTCATCCAAATTAATGTTTTCATCTTCAAAAGCATTTGATTCATCATCTTTTTCTTCATTATCTGTAGACCCAACATTCAACTCGTCTGCTTCCAACTCAACATACTCGGCAAACTCGGGATCATCAGTTATCCTTTCGTATACCTCAAGATCATCTTCTTCAAAATTATTATCTTCCTCTAATGATTCCCCATGAAAAATCCAACGGGTATAGGATCGACTAAAACTATACTTTTCTAGGTGAATTTTAACGTCCGGAATAGCCATATACCTAATATTACCACATCTTTCACAAGGGCATGGAATACTAGAAGAACCATTCAAATTGTTCGCAACAACTTCATAAAATTCAGCTAAACCATCCTTATAGTTTGGGTCACTCATATTCGCAGCATTCATCCAAGGTCGAGTCATTTATCTACATTCGTAGTATATATAGTAAGCCAAGTAATTCAGAAAATCCAACTAATTAAAACTAATTCAATAATAAGCCAACTAATTCACAAATAAACAAAATTCAGGAAATCAATAAAGAAAAATTATTAGAATTCCTGATTAATGAGAAATAGCAGACGGAGATGATGACAAAGAGACGATCGGGAAATCAATAAATTATTAGTGTTTGTGGTTTTGTGATGCAGTATAATCGCTTTGTGTTTGTGTTTTTGTGTTGCAGTACAGTATTATTAGTGTTGTGTGTTTTTTTCATCTCTATTAAAAGTATTGACAACGGTTATTATTCATAGTCACAGTTGTTATTAGGTTCCTTATTTACAACGGTTAAAAAAGTTATATCCGTTGTTACAACTAACAACAACGTACAACAAAATCATATCCGTTGTTATTAATTTAAGCCAAATATTGCGCCAAATTAATAACACATTATAACAACGGGCTTTTCATACCCGTTGTTATTACTTTTCCTTATTTCGCGCTAAATTAATAACAACGGATATAAAATAAACTGTTGTTATTAGTAGATTTATTTACAACGGTTATTTTAGTTCACGCCGTTGTTAAAACTAATAACAACGTTTGAAAAACTAATACCATTGTTATTAGGTTTAATATAATTCCGCGGAAAAATAATTCTCCATTCCACAACAGTTTTTCTTTATTTTCGTGAGTATGCGTTGTTGATGGGGCATTGTTATTGCCTGTATTTGTAGTAGTGAAATATAACTAAACGCAAATCGCTAAATTCGTGGGTATTACAATCACCCCTCCTTTTAAAAAGTTTCTCCCTCGAAACTTGAAAGCAGAAAACAAAAGTTATAATGACAAAAATCGGTTTCTCAAAATTTGACATCCAAAACATTTACAAGGAATGATATTTCAAAAACAAGACCTTTTTCCAAAAATGTGTAAGAAAAGTTTTTCGAAGGTGTCAGTCTCTTTCTGTGGAACGAAATAACTCTTGTCGTGCACACAAGAATACTAACATTCCAAGGCAAAGACAAGATTAAAATAAAATAATACACTAATAAGAGCAGGCCCAGTCATTAGACATCTCCAATAACGAGTTCTAACATCCGACCAAACACTAAAATCCAAATTAAGAGTAAAATATATCCACTCTCGCGGAAATGAAAGTAGAAAAATCTATTTTTAAATCTCTTTAAAAGAACAAATTTGAAATTCTAAATAAAATGTAGAAATTTTCTCCAAGTTTAAACTCAAGGCAACTAGATATTGCACACACATAAGGGCAACTTGGGCATCACAATCACAATCATGGTAACTAAAAAGGTTACTATGGAGTAACTAAAAAGGGTTAACAAGCATAAAATTTCACAGAAAGAAAAATCAAATACCAACAAAAGCTTATCGAAAAGAGCAAGAGCGGAGTCAAGGATGAAGTCCTAGGAGTAGAAAATCGACAAAGAATCAACTTGAAGGGCAACGACAGAGGAATGATAAACAAAGATTGATGGGCAGTTTGTCGCGCACAGCCCAAGCAAAAACAATTTGTAAAACCCAACTAATGCGATAGCGGAAGTCGGGGTCGAACCACAAAGGACGGTGGGGTTAGGCTATAAGTCTCGGTTTTATTCTAATTTAGTCAAACAAACAATGTGAGTGATAATAATAAGGTAAAGAATTAAAAACTAGTAAACATAAACTAAACAAAGAACACAAATGAGGAGAGGCGGCTAGGGTCTCGGGTTCACTTAAGTAGATGGGGTCAAGTCTAAGACAAAATGAGAGGTGAAACGAAGGATGAGGTCTAGGTGTGTCTCCATCTTTCAATGAGAGAAGGTCCTTGAGTCGAGTCTACCCAAGCTTTCACCTTAGCCATTTTCAACCCACTTGTCAAGTGCGGTCAACAAACAAGTCAAGGGCTTTCGCCCATGATGAGTCTACACGATAAGAAATGCCAAACTTTCATTTAAACAATTCAACAAACATATTAAATGCACAAGACAAGAGGAAAACATCCAACGCTCAACATATACAAAATAAGGTAATTAAGATGGGTACAAGTCTAGGTAAAGTCTCAACCTTTCGGTCTAAGAGGTCCCTTAGGTCGGGTCTAAGCAAGCTATCGCTCATATTAGGCCAATCCTATCAAAATCATGCCGTCTAATTACTACTAGTCTAAGCTTTCGCTTTAAAGAGTAGTGAACAAAAATAGAGAAAGACTCAAGTTTTAACTTCAAGCATTTCCTCGAACATGGAGTGTGCATAAGATTAAAGACAAGTAACCCACAAAATTACTCTTAACAAAACACAATAATTAAACCCATTTAATCCCACTTAAGATCCCCTTTAACCCTAGCAATAATCTACTCTAACATGCTAAAAACTAAAGTAATTAAACCACCCACTAACAATAAAAAGAACATAAACATGATTTAACTAACAAAGTAACAAACTTTAATGAAATTAACAACTAAAATAAACTTAAACAAAGACATGAGATTAACAATACTAAAATGAAAAGGGAAATAAAATTATACCCAACTTGAAGGAAATTGTGTAGTGAACTAGAATGAAGAATTAATTGCATAAAGATTGAATCTTGTTCCGGAGTAATTAGTCTATTACATATGATAAAACTAGATCTAAACTGATTTTGAGAGGGAAGAAAAATGTGATTTTCTAGTCTATCCGAAAAATGTAATTTTCTAGTCTATCCTACTCTCTCCTACTGTTCTCCTGCGTCTCTTCTTTCTCGTCTGCCTTTCTGTCTTTTCTCTGTTTCTGCGTTTTATTGTCCACTGCCCAAAAATCCTTAGTCCACTTGAAAGATGGCATAGTCGCCCAAAAATGGTACGTAAATCCAAGCCACACATTTAAATTGTTGCTGCATCATGTTGTTGGTCGGCATTATTTGCGGCCCAAATTAACAATGTGGCCCACTTTCCTCATTTCATTTTTTACAAAAGACCCATTCTAAAATTTGTCAACAAAGAATATAACATTTAACAAGTGACAAGTACATCCCAAGTCAACACAAGTCTCGATCTGCCCAGCCAAACCGTATCATCTGCTTGGTAATTTTGGCTCGTCTTCTAGTATCACACCTATTAGATAAAATGACAAGTAGTAGTACTTAATTTCACGAAAATAACACTAATTCACAATAAATGTAATAAAACTAATAAAATCTAAATAATTAGTTAAATTAGTTTTTTTTTTGTGCAATTACACACACAATATCGAGTCAAATAATAGTTTAAATATGGGGTAAAACGACACCAAAATACTACTTATCAAATATCCCCACACTTAAACCTTACTCGTCCTCGAGTAAGCTCATTAAACTAAACAAAAGACCCTTAATGTAAAATGAGCAATTAACTAACTTATCCAAGTAATAACTGATGAGAGGCAATTAACGGGCCTTCTCCGTCCCTTCAACTCACAACGAAACACTATGAGGAACAGTGTTCCCTTGCAAGGCAAGTGGGGGCTTGCTCAAAATCGTGACACATCCAAATGATAAGCACGTAAGAACACAATAAGGATGCATCTATCAAAATAATAATCACACGCCTCATCCATGTGATGGAAATATCCAAGAGGAAAACCGTCTAAAAATTTGCATGATCCCTAGAAGCCACTAGTCTCATAAAGCATGGAAAAGTGTTCGCCTCTTAGCAGTGCAAGTCTAATGAATATTTCGAGCCCCGTCTACTACTTGCTTGGTCAAGAGCGATAAAATGGAAAATGAAAATGAAATCCCCGTGATGTTATTAAGCACAATAGCATATGGAATTCACGTCTCTCAACTAAATGAGACACAAGGGTCGTCCCGTCTCACTATGCAACTCAAGGGTAAATGATCCAAGAAATGTTAAAGGAAAAAGAGATTTGAGTCTTATTGCTTGGAAAACTTTTCATTTGTACATTTTTTTTCTTTTGGTTTTCTTTTTTTTTTTTTTTTTGAGTTGCATTTTTGACTTGCAATTATAGGTATGATAGCACACGGTTTCCGTCAAGGACACGCGGTCGGAAACAACAATAGGGGTATCCCCACCGTAGTGGCATCGAAAGGAGCCCTAGATCTGGGTCCACTAGAATCCCTAGAAGTTCCGTTTTGCATTTTCTCGACGAAAACAAGAAAACATGATATTTTACTCAATATTTTTGGCTTGTTTGTGTTGTTTCCTTTTTGTGAGTAGAAGTGAAGGAACAATGAATCAAGGTTGGTTGCATAGTAAGACGGTCACCTAAGAATTCTTTCAGCTAACGGAATATTCACATCAATTGAGGTTGTCGAGGTGGAATAAGCGCAAACTCATGACTCGGCTTTAGTAGACGGGTCAAAACTCATTAGAAATGCACAACCTAGGGCGTCCAAAATTCCACGATTAAGATGAACACTTTATGAATGAAAAAGTAGCAAAAGTGGACTATGCATATCCGTCAAATTTCCACAAGACATTTTTCAAAACCATTTTTTTTCCTAAATTCAACTATATGCCATGATGCAATCTAGCATATATACAACCTAAATGCACATGCTCTAACCAACTATATGACACACAAGCTAATGCTATCTCCTAACAACACACAAGTGGCACACACGCCAATCAAAAAAATCCACAACATCATCATCAACACATCCGGTCCTCCTCAAACAACAAGTAAGAAGAAAAAGAGATAAGGAAGAAGAGAATAGGAAAGATCTCACCATATCTTCTTCATTTTCCCTATTTCGTGCTTCTTATGATGTGGGGCGCACCTATGGATGGAGATAAGAGGAAATACACAACAATATATACAAAATAAACTATATCTAAACTAATTTTTAGGATTTTTTTCAAAAAAAATTTCAAAAATAATCTATACACTAATCTTCTCCCCACACTTAAACCGGACATTGTCCTCAATGGTCCAAATGCTAGGAGAAGAAGAAAAGAAATAACATGTTTTTGGAATTTTTCAATAAGAAAAGAAAGAACGACAAGAAATAAAAAGCTTGAGTTGCCTCCCAAGAAGCGCGGTTTTAAGGAAACCGCAAAACCTACACATGAACCAACAATTAGCCGGGATCCCACAATTTATATACAAGGCTACCCATGGCCTTAACCTCATCATAGTAGCTCACATCCTTGAGCTTCTTCCAATTATCTCCGTTTTTATCATCCTCCATGTCAATCTCAAATTCGGTGATATAAAATGTTTCCTCCTTTTTGGGAGGAGGATGATAAAAACGAAGCATTTCGGGACACTCAACAATATAGGAGACTTGAGTAGTCTCCTTATCCCTAGGCTTTTCTTTCAACCCCTCAACATTAAAGATATTCTTCTCAAAAAGAGAAGGTGGCACATCAAAAGCATTAAGATTATCGTGGATGGGGTATTTAAACATGTCATCAACACAACCATCATCAAATAAAACATTATCAATGACATTAGAACTTGCGATGGTTGCCTCACAAGAGGTAGGAGAGTCAAGATGCTCAATGAAAGTAAGATACTCAAGCAAAACACAAGGGGTAGTCAAAGTGGATTCATCTAAGCTATCATCCTCAAGAAGCTCCTCATTCCACTTGGTATACAACCTTTCAAGCATGCTCTCTTCCTCAATCTCACTCTTAAGATCCTCAAAGACTACATGAAAACCATTGGTGAGGGTAAGTAAATCATCCTCACCACAAGAAGGAGCTTCAAATTTCTCAAGAATAGGTCCATCAAGTAGATGCACCTCATAATCCTTCTCACAATCAATACTCACACTCTCTTTGTCACTAGTCTCATCATTCATCCCAAAGTCAACCTCAAATTTTTCAAAAAGGGGTCCCTCAAGCAAATCGATCTCAACACCCCACTTATCCTCAATATCCACAATCTCCTTCAAAGAAGCACTACAAGACTTGTTTTTCTCATCATTCCTCTTGACTAACTCCTTCTCCACCACCTCATTGTTCACCTCAAACAATACTCTCTCAAATTCACATAAACCAAGACAATTTGGTTCACTCAACCACACATTTTCATCAAAGTTAAAACTTTCAAACTCACAATCAACAAAATAAGGTGTAGGTTGGCATAAGAAGGGCAAGGGTTGTATCGATAAAAGACAAGGTGGCTCAAAAGAGAAGTCAAGGGTATGCAAATCATCATCATCATTCATCATATTAGCATGCAAGGGCACGTCAAGAATTGCATACTCATCCCAAGGATTTTTCCAACCAACAACATTGTCAACACAATTTTCATCATCAAGATTCACATCAAATGTCACATGCTCAAGCTCATTCGAATACATATCATTCATATCATCATTGACAAGAGAACAATGCACATTATTCAAACATGAATCATCATCAATTCTCATAAACTCGAACTCACTTTTGTCATTTTTGGGTGTGAGTTGGTGTTTAAGAGGTGAAGTTGGATAACAATCAAAGTGTGACATGTTTTCATTAGAAGGAGGTTCAATATTGGCATTATACATTGCATTTACATTGGGATAAGATGAGAAATAAGAAGGTGAAGTGCAAACTTGAGAGGTATGTCCCACACCACCACATGTATCACAAGTAGGTGAGAATGATTGCATACCACACATATTGTTGGGGAAGAGGGGAACATGTTGAGATTGGATATTATGCTCATTATCAAGAGGAAAAGAATCATTCATTTGAGTCGAATCATTAAACAAATACTCTTGGTGAGCTACCTCCTCGCATTGAAAAGCCATGAATTCTATGAAATTCCAAAAGTCTGTACAATTCATGTTAAAGACTCGATCACAACTCATATAATTTGCCAAATTACAAGTTTCGGAATTCATGCCCGAACATAAAGCGCAAAGCGCCTCAAACTTAGTAAGAAAGTAGCCACGAGAAGCACCGTCAGAGATATAAGAATCAAACCTAGCCAGATACTCATGGAATGGTTCATTTTCATCTTGATAAATATTGAACGAAGACATGGTGGAATATAAGACTCTAAATGCAAATGACGAATTATAAACTAAAAATGCAAGTAATAAATAATCAACATTTTTTTTTTCAATTTTTCATAAGCAATAAAATATGACTAATCCCAAAACTAAACTAAGACTTACATCTAACAAAGTACCATCCCCGGCAACGGCGCCATTTGATGAGCAGTTTGTCGCGCACCGCCCAAGCAAAATTTTTTTGTAAAACCCAACTAATGCGATAGCGGAAGTCGGGGTCGAACCACAAAGGACGGTGGGGTTAGGCTATAAGTCTCGGTTTTATTCTAGTTTAGTCAAACAAACAATGTGAGTGATAATAATAAGCTAAAGAATTAAAAACTAGTAAACATAAACTAAACAAAGAACACAAATGAGGAGAGGCGGCTAGGGTCTCGGGTTCACTTAAGTAGGTGGGGTCAAGTCTAAGACAAAATGAGAGGTGAAACGAAGGATGAGGTCTAGGTGTGTCTCCATTTTTCAATGAGAGAAGGTCCTTGAGTCGAGTCTACCCAAGCTTTCGCCTTAGCCATTCTCAACCCACTTGTCAAGTGCGGTCAATAAACAAGTAAAGGGCTTTCGCCCATAACGAGTCTACACGATAAGAAATGCCAAACTTTCATTTAAGCAATTCAACAAACACATTAAATGCACAAGACAAGAGGAAAACATCCAACGCTCAACATATACAAAATAAGGTAATTAAGATGGGTACAAGTCTAGGTAAAGTCTGAACCTTTTGGTCTAAGAGGTACCTTAGGTCGGGTCTAAGCAAGCTATCGCTCATATTAGGCCAATCATATCAAAATCATGCCGTCTAATTACTACTAGTCTAAGCTTTCGCTTTAAAGAGTAGTGAATAAAAATAGAGAAAGACTCAAGTTTTCACTTCAAGCATTTCATCGAACATGGAGTGTGCATAAGATTAAAGACAAGTAACCCACAAAATTACTCTTAACAAAACACAATAATTAAACCCATTTAATCCCACTTAAGATCCCCTTTAACCCTAGCAATAATCTACTCTAACATGGTGAAAACTAAAGTAATTAAACCACCCACTAACAATAAAAAGAACATAAATATGATTTAACTAACAAAGTAACAAACTTTAATGAAATTAACAACTAAAATAAACTTAAACAAAGACATGAGATTAACAATACTAAAATGAAAAGGGAAAGAAAATTATACCCAACTTGAAGGAAATTGTGTAGTGAACTAGAATGAAGAATTAATTGCATAAAGATTGAATCTTGGTCCGGAGTAATTAGTCTATTACATATGATAAAACTAGATCTAAACTGATTTTGAGAGGGAAGAAAAATGTGATTTTCTAGTCTATCCTACTCTCTCCTACTGTTCTCCTGCGTCTCTTCTTTCTCGTCTGCCTTTCCGTCGTTTATCTGTTTCTGCGTTTTATTGTCTACTGCCCAAAAATCCTTAGTCCACTTGAAAGATGGCATAGTGGCCCAAAAATGGTACGTTAATCCAAGCCACACATTTAAATTGTTGTTGCATCATGTTGTTGGTCGGCATTATTTGCGGCCCAAATTAACAATGTGGCCCACTTTCCTCATTTCATTTTTTACAAAAGACCCATTCTAAAATTTGTCAACAAAGAATATAACATTTAACAAGTGACAAGTACATCCCAAGTCAACACAAGTCCCGATCTGCCCAGCCAAACCGTATCATCTGCTTGGTAATTTTGGCTCGTCTTCTAGTATCACACCTATTAGATAAAATGACAAGTAGTAGTACCTAATTTCACGAAAATAACACTAATTCACAATAAATGTAATAAAACTAATAAAATCTAAATAATTAGTTAAATTAGTTTTTTTTTTTTTGCAATTACACACACAATATCGAGTCAAATAATGGTTTAAATATGGGGTAAAACAACACCAAAATACTACTTATCAAATATCCCCACATGAAATGAAACATGATTAAAGCACATAAGTATACAATATCATACATGTATAAATATTATACTATTTACAACGATAACATTTCATAAAAACGATATACGTATGTGAGAAGTAACAACGATATAATCATCATAGAAACAAGACTAGAGAAGACTCACCTTAGAAACTATATTGCTACAAACGACTTGCATCTCAAAGCTAGTAACCATATAATCGAAAAGGTTGGAGACGTAACACACAAAATGATAATAGGCATCCAACCATCCAATACATATCCAACAAACCATCACGTGAAACAAACATACTCTCATCGTAAATGAAATGAACTAGCATCTACACATTGCAAGACAAGACGACTCTAGACACTAATCCTCCGGTAGAACTACGATAATAATACGTTTCTAGTCTAAATCTGGCCAAACTCTCGGGACAAGACGTGTACCGAATTTGACATGTGGCTAGGCGTGCAAACATATAAGACTCGGTCGACAGAAAGGAAGCCCAGTACCCCCAATCCGGCAGGGCG
>JAIUZE010029034.1:0-14995 GCA_022085475.1 Heliosperma pusillum | reverse complement strand
GTGACTCATGCCAAAGTCGAGTTTCGATTTTGTTTCGCGCTTTAAGATGAGTCGGGAATAGTTAAATGACGTTCGTTTAAAACCGTAAACGTTATTCTTTAAATTCCGAATAAATTCAAAATAATTATATTAAATTATGATAAATCTTAATAAATCTAAATAAAAATAAATCAAAAATATTATTTTTTTAAATAAAATTTCGGTCTTCATACTTATGAGACGAGTCGGTAAAAAGTCAACGGAAGTCAAAGTTGACTGAAAAGTCGAGAAAAGTCGAAGATGACTTAAAAGTCAAGAAAAGTTTAGAACGACTTAAAAGTCAAGAAAAGTAAATGACGACTTTCAAAAAGTCAAGAAAAGTCAAAGACGACTTAAAAGTCAAGAAAAGTCAAAGATGACTAAAAACGTTCTTTTCATGAAATCTCTCAGAAATTCCAAATACGAACGCGGAATTTCAAAATAAGACTCCGAACAAAAATTCCTATTTTAAAAACTTAAGTTCTACTGAAAAGTGTTAGTAAATATTTTTACTAGAAAAATCGGGTCCTTTTCGGGTTGTTACAACAGGGAAGCATACCCTTTCAATTTCAGAATAGCTACTTTAAAGGCTTTAGCATCATTGTATCCTTTATATTCAAAGGCTCTCTCTATATCCCTAAGCCATTCTAACAAATCATCAGGATTTAAGCTACCAGAAAACTCAGAAATGTCTACCTTGAGGTGTTTATCAGTGAGGCCATGCCCTGAAGCTCTGCTCCTTGTGGATTCATCTGAGTCTGAAAGCTCCTCTTCTTCAGGTGGTCTAACCCTGCCTCCTGGTTGACCTAGGCCTCTCCCACGACCTCTGCCTCTTCCTTCAGCAAATAACTGGTTGCCTATTACCTGATCCAGGGCTCTGGTTAGGATGGTTACAATCCCAGCCATGTCCTCCATCCTTGCTTCTACTCCTACCAATCTCTCTTCACTCATTGGGCTATTTTGTATTTTTGATTGTAGTTTGGTTAAATGAACTCACAGTAGAAATAAACCTAAGCTCTGATGACCAATTTGAAACACCAAACTAGGGGGTAAGGCAAGAATAGAAAACATACAACACCAAACAAGAGCAAGATAGATAAACCCTGTATTCAGGACTACCAAGACAAGCACAGGTAGCTCTAAATGCAGTAAATCCTAAGCTAAACTCACTCACTAAGACAAGCACAAGTGAATGACCTTAACTCAGGCCAACAAACTAAGACTAGCACAAGTTTTGTTGAGGGGTTTGAGCTAACCAAGGCTGGCACAGGTTAACAAAGAAAGAGTAAAAACTCAGGTTTTTTCATTCAGCATTCTATCTTTCTTACTAGGCAAAAGGCTCTTTATATAGAGCATTACAAAAGATCTTCACCATACAACATAAGACTACATCTAAGGGTTTAAAATGACCCTTGAAATTACAACAAATCAGATACAAAAGTCTACTAATAAGACGAGCAAAAACAGACTGCAACTACTTCAGAAAAGCAACTGAAAAGTAAGCTTGTTCCTTTCCTAAAATGGTATTGTTTGAGCAGTTTTCTTTGGGGTTGTTTTGGCTGTCTGGTGCTTCAAATGGAACCTTGAGAGGGACTTCTAAGGTCCTTCCAACGTCCTTATTAATACTACTAAAGGTCACACAAAACTAAGATGCCTTTGTTCATCCATTGGTCTTGAAACCTGCCTGGCTCTCAAAGTGACTGACTAACTTGTGGGTTGTTTTTCTTGAACTTCCAAGGACAATTTGGAAAACTTATCCTAGACTTTTTTGTAGCTAAGGACCTCAACTAGATGGGAAAAGAAGTAGGAGCTCTTGCTTTGACAATTGCTGTAAGATAGGGGGCCCGGGACTGGTACCGATGTCTGTAGAATTCCTCTGGCTGCTGCTGACTTGGGACCTTGTTACTCTGGTTGGCATGGCTTGTGTTGATGTTGTTGTTGCTTGATCATGAGTTTTTGAGGGTGTCATGGCTTGCCTGTGTGTTGCTTGGACATGGTTACCTTTTGTTGCTTTTGAAAACTCAGCTGTTTGAACTTGATCTGCCTTGGACTGAACATGGGTGTGTTTGTTGGTTGATGTCTGAATTGGATTGTCAAATGAGGTTGCTCCCCTAGCTCCTGCTTCAGGATCACAATAGTTTTGTAAAACAGTAACGGGGTCAGTAAATGTCTCTATCGATCAATGCACAAGAAAAAGCACAAGGGATAAGAGAAACCAGGAGGGCCACCACAGCGGACACCTCCGTGGGCTCAGGTTACCAGCCTGCCCTACAAATTACCTATTGACCATGTACCGCAGCCACGGGCGTTGAAAGCCTCTCTCACCGCAGCGAGAATACCCGGATCATTAATGTGCACATCCCCCACGTGACAGTAACCACGTGAATGAACTCGGGGCGTGACCTGTCTTCCAACAGGATCACTAACCACAAGTAACCAGTAACATAGTAACCATGAAATCGACAACAACTCCCCAAACCCGAACTCCAACATATCCATCATCAATCACAAAAAATATCATATAACATCTCATAGCATCAATTAACAACACAAATATTGAGTAGGGAAACCCTACCTTATCAAGATCCACGAAAGGCACTATTGATTATTAGTGTTCCTCAACGAAATCCCATCCTAAAGCAATTAACATACATATAATCAATATAAGTTCATTCCTTTTCCCCCAATTCAATTAAGACTATTAATATAATCACAATCAAAGCATAAGTATGAATATTTACCGCAGAAATTGATCTAGGCAAAGGAACAAGCGATCCGGCACGAGATAATCAAAGGTTCAATGAGGGTTTTGAGAGAGTTTAAGACTTTAGTTTTTAATATTAGGAAGCGTAAAGGTGAATTATGATTTTAATCCCACTTATTAATCCTTTAATTAACCGTGCGAACCGATCCTGAAAACTGTCGTACTCGGCCGAGTACATATCGATCGAGTACCACTCACTTGGTCTAGTGCCCAAGTCACTCGGCCTAGTACACAAGGTCAGAACCAACCAAAAGACACCAGCCAAATTCACTCGGTCGAGTAGACTATACTCGGTCGAGTAAACTATACTCGGCCGAGTAGACTATACTCGGCCGAGAAACTCATGTACTCGGTCGAGTAAGCCCTACTCGGCCGAGTACCTCATGTACTCGGTCGAGTAAACCCTACTCGGTCGAGTTCCGTACGCATAAGAATACGGAGTATTACAGCCCTTTCATATGTTGCTTGCTTTTCTCGCGTGAGACGGAGGAGAAGGAAGTGGTCACCAGCCGGTGGCCACGCGGCCGATCGGCCGGCTAGTGACCCTCTATTTGTCTAATTGCTGCTGATTCTGATCGAGTAAGGCGTTGATGACGGTGGTTGGCTGGTTGTTCCATGCGAGCTCGATCCCGGGACTGATACAAGTTTCGGAACAGAGTTCGACATGGCGGCGAACCAGGATCGGGTTTTAATTCTGAGCTATTGATTGATGGAGCTCGGTTGATGGTGGTGATTGTGGGCCGCTGCGAGTAAGTCGAAGGGTGGTTTTGGTGCGGAGCTGACGGAGTCAGAGCTGCTGCCGATGTCGCATCAGATGGTCGATTGTTGTTGGGCTCAACGGTGGATGGTGGTGCCGAATTGACCTGGTACAAGCTCACGACCATATTTTGGAGTCGACTTCAGCGGCGAGTCAAATTTGTGGCTGAGTTAAGCTCTTGGACTACTGCAAGATGAACGCGGAATTGGTGGAAGTTAAATTGATGTTGCTTGTTGTTGTTTGATATTGAAAGGAGCAGAAGCAGGGGAACAAGAATTGGTAATGTTGGAGCCATGTGAGTAATTGAGAGTGAAGTCTAGTAGGCAGGAACTTTGATTTTGAGTAGATATTTGAACAAGGGTCAAGCTTGACCTTGACTATAATCTTCAATTGTTTCAATCAATACTATCATTCACCTGACTTGCCTCGTCTCAATCCAACTATCTTGTGAATTTCACTTCTTTATTCATCAATCTCGAGTCCTACAAAATCAAAATAACGCCGGAAGTAACTTATTCTAGCAAAATTACATTATTCCAATCATTATTGTAATTAACTACTAATTATTAATTAAACTAATAAATGAGCTATTAATCGGTTAAATCGCACAAAATCGAGTTAAGTAGAGATTTAAATATGGGGTAAAACGTTACTAAAATACTACTTATCACCCTTATGGGCAAATCCTTGGACTCCGAAGATGTTTTATCCAAAGTCTTCAAAGGTCTTGACGAAAAAACCTATAAACCTGTCATCGACACCATGCGCAGTGATAGGCTATCGCACACCTAATCAAAGATAAATACCCTAGATACATATGAATGTATTAATAGGGGTCGGACACAACGAGACGGGAGTTGCTAGCAAGTTGTTATGGAGTGAATTCTATCAAAGTCGGTTCTCGATTGGTTTGGTTGGGTTTATGAAACAACAATAATAATAAAGGAAGAGTCTAGGGAGGTCGGGTCACACATGCAAATTATGTAAATGCTCAAGTCAAACTAGCAAATTGATACTAAAGATAATTGTTTAGGCTAAAGACACTCACCTCTCGATATTAGTGTCAACCATAAATCGGGTCCTAACGAACTCTCGCTTTAGCTAGGTAGATATACCAACACATGCTTGGTCTAGTTCAATTTCGTGCCTCTCGACTTATAGAAAGAATTAACGAATTTAATCAAGGATTGTGATCAGTAATCAAAGACTAACAATACAATGCAAACATGTGATAAAAACAACTATTTGGTATCATAACATCTCATTTCAACAATTGCAAATATTATTTATGCATGGCTTCCCTAATTCCCTAAACAAAGCAACTACTCTTCCATAATGATATATAATCTAATAACAAATGATAAAGTAAATATGATAACTAACTAATAATGGAAATGACAAAGGAAATAACAAAACAATACAAGAAATATAATTACCTCAACAAAGGAAATAAAACTTGGAATTGAAGAATACAATGGAACCAAATAACTTGCAAATGAACTTGTAATATAAATTGAAATACTTAAAGGAATTATTTGTAACAACTTGGAAACTAAACTATTCTAAACCTAATCTAATGACTAATGATATTATGTAAAAGAGTATTTTTAGAGTGTAGAATGATGTACAAGATGATCCTAAGTGTTGAAGTCCCTCTCCTTTATATCGGGAGAGGGACTTGAAACGTATGCAACTTACAGTACCCGAACCCCGATCGGGGAATGGGAACCCCGATCGGGGTTTCACTAATCCATGAACATTTGCTAAATGACTCAATTAAATGCTTGATAAATCCTATGATACGCCTTTAAGCTCCTTAATTGTCCGCTTAATTGCATAGTTTGACATCCCATGAGCATCCAAAGAGCATCCCTTTGTTGAGTTGTGGACTCCTTAAGTTGGGCTTCATTTTGGTTTCTCATTTGTACACCAAACTATTTTACAAATCCTCATGCTTGGGCTTGTCATTTCTCATAGTATCCTTCTATGGTCCATCTTGCTTCAATTTTAGCCTAGTGAACTTTGATGCTTGCTAATGTGCTAGGAAAAAGCCTCTAAATGCTTAGATTCCTACAAAATGTAACAAACACAAGCAATACACCTAGAACACATAATTATCTCACAAATATACTAAACAAAGTATAATAATCAAATAAACCAAGCTAAACTAGGGAGTTAAACTATATATAAAATGGACTCATTAAACTCTCCCAAGTTAAACCCTTGCTTTTCCTCAAGCAAACACACAATATAATGTATGACAAGCACAAGGGTGCAAGCAATAATCATCCTATCCAAATGGAATTCCCGACTAGTAGTTTTAAAGTACAATTAATCAAATCCCGAAACAACTTTGGAATAGGGAAAATGCAATACATGGATGAGATTTACACAACGGCATGGTATTAAGGACTTCACATGGACATTTCGACTCTTGCATGATCTTTAAATGACTTTGATCTTCTCACAGGATAACACTCACACTCATGAAATGAATATGGCATATATATGTGAAAGACACTCTCTTATCTACGACTCAAGAGAATGTGCCCGCAATCTAGTATGGTAAACATTCCAAATCAATAATACAATGCTAGTCATGATCATATTGCATAAGAAAAAAAGCTAATAATACAAAGAAGAAGGCTAGGGAAAATGAGTAAGAAGGTGGACAAATCAATTTGGTCATGTGGAGTTAATGTCAAGCTAGTGACAACCAAATGTGTAAGAATGCTTATTCCAAACCTTAACCCTTCCCAAACAACAAGAACTAGAGCCAAAAGCTGGATATCGGCTCTTTTAACATTACAAGACAGCTGTATACTTCCCAAAATCAAATACTTCATAAAACATGGAAGCAACTCGTTCTTCTTCTCTTATTCTTTCATCATTTTTCTCATTTTTTATTCTCATACTTCTTTCTTTTCTTTCCTTCATCATTTTGCATCTTTCATTTTTTTTTCAAATCTTTTTTTTCTTCTTTCTTTAAAGCCATCATCCACCAAGATACGGGAATCAGCAATCCCGCAACGACAAGCTTACAAAAGTGACAAATTCTAGCAAATCCCGAAAATAAAAGCACCCCAACATAAGTAGCAAGTCACTAGCTCAACAAAGGTAGGCAATTTTATATGTAGCTAGGAAATGGTTAATTTTTGGGCAATTTAGGTAAGGAAGCAAGTGTATGTCTTCTAATGCAATCATGATAGCATAACTCATACAAAATGGAACAAAGACCATACTTGTGCGTCTAGATGTAACGCACACCAAGAAGAGAAACTACACACACCTAGATGAGACCGAGTATATATAAACCGGCCATTGGAGGGTCTACCTTACCATATATGTAGCTTACCAATGTCAAGATTAAGTCTATTTTGTCCAAAAACCCATCCATCACCCATTATGTCAAGACATCCCCATGAATACAAAATCCCGACAATGAAGCTTGATTTATTAGCTTAAAAGAACTACAATATAGGAAATGCAAGGAGGAATGACATTATGCAAAGACAAATGGGTGGACACAACATCAAACGTTTACTTTAAATTTTCAAATTTTTAGAATAAATTTCTCATAACTAGACTCACTAAATCTCTCCCCCAAGCTAGAACACACATTGTCCTCAATGTGTGACACAAAGATGGACAATTAAAAACCAACAAGGGGAGATGGGATGACATATGCGGAAATAAAGGAAGGAAAGAAAGCATACTAAAGTGTAGAAGCCTCCCCCAAGCTATTTTGAAAACGGGGTAGCCCAATCCAAGTAGCAAAGTACCTGCAAAAGACAAACTACTACAAACTAAAGCAAACTAAATGTCTAAATGTATAACTATTACAACCAAATTGAAATTGCAATTGTCCAAAAACTGTAAATTGACAAAAACTAATTTTTTCTAATGATCATCATTTGTCCTCTAAAAAGCATGCCAACGCCCTTAGAAGTTGATCATATTCCTGCGCATAAGCAATACAAAAGAAAATGTAAGCAATTGATAAGATATAAGCATGAAAGATCAAAGGTAAGGAAGGATAAATGTTATCAAAATGCGCATTAGAGATTTCAATGAGAACCACCGTACTACTCCACTCGTCAGCAAGATATGGAGCATCATGCTTAAGACCATAAAATAAACCGTTAGTGTTTAAATTATCACTAAAAATGGTCTGAATTGGTGGTATGAAAACTCAAGGTGGTGGGACTCATCAAAAATTGGGGGTTCATCCCACTTAACCTCTAAATTAGTAGCATAAGTCTTCCATCAACCTTAAATGGATAAACTATATCCCATGTAAAAGGATTTTCAAAGGTTTCAAATGACTCGGGCAAAACATCATCCCTTTTAACGGGCCCAACATCATCCATGGTAAGTGTGTCATCTACTACAAGGTCAATGTCATCAACATGAGTCTCTAAATGGTCAATTGGATTGATATCAGGGGGACTTTCAAGAGAGAAAGTAGGACCATTATCATCGTCATCCAATAATTTAAAATCATTAGGGAGAAAAGACTCACATTGGGAGGGTGGAAGAGCACAAGTAGTGATCGATCGCGTCATTTCTTCAAGCATTTGTTGGCAACGAACAAGACGCGCATGGCGTTCCTCTTCGCGTTCGGCTAGTATTTGTTGCATTTGTTGACAACAAGCAAGAATCGCATACCATTCCTCTTCGAAACCCAGCGAGGAAGGTTGTTGACAAGCTACCTCTTGACATTGGGAAGCCATGAAATTCAAGAAATTCCAAAGCTCCTCCCCTCTTTTGTAGTAGACACTTGCACAACTCATGTAAAGAGCCAATTCTCTTGTCTCAAAATCCATGCTATCAAGTAGAACTTGACCCATGTAATCCCAATCAATGACTTGTCGGGTCATGAGATGATCACCATAGTTATAAAACCGATTAAGAAAGTCATTAAAACGCTCATCCTTGTGGTGTGGGTATCGGAATCCATAGTTATTCATTATGTAAGGCCAAAATTAGATAGTTTCAATACCTGAAAAGGGAACTAAAACTACAAGGAAACTGTGAGAATGGTCTCAAGGAACAAGTGTGCCTCGAGACAAAAGAAAACAAGATAAAATTTAACAACTAATAACAAACAAAACCGTGCTCCCCGGCAACGGCGCCAAAATTTGATACGCTATCGCACACCTAATCAAAGATAAATACCCTAGATACAAATGAATGTTGTAATAGGGGTCGAACACAAGGAGACAGGAGTTTCTAGCAAGTTGTTATGGAGTGAATTCTATCAAAGTCGGTTCTCGATTGGTTTCGTTGAGTTTTTGAAACAACAATAATAATAAAGGGAGAGTCTAGAGAGGTCGAGTCACACATGCAAATTATGTAAATGCTCAAGTCAAACTAGGAAATTGATAATAAAGATAACTGTTTAGGATAAAGACACCCATTTCTCGATATTAGTGTCAACCATAGATCGGGTCCTAACGAACTCTCGCTTTAACTAGGTCGATCTACCAACACATGCTTAGTCTAGTTCAATTCCGTGCCTCTCGACTTATAGAAAGAATTAACGAATTTAATCAAGGATTGTGATCAATAATCAAAGACTAAAAATACAATGCAAGCATGTGATAGAAACAACTATTTGATATCATAACATCTCATTTCAACAACTGCAAATATTATTTATGCATGGCTTCCCTAATTCCCTAGACAAAGCAACTACTCTTCCATAATGATAACTAATCTAATAATTAATGATAAAGTAAACATGATTACTAACTAATAATACAAATGACAAAGGAAATAACAAAACAATACAAGAAATAGAATTACCTCAACAAAGGAATTAAAACTTGGAATTGAAGAACACAATGGAACCAAATAACTTGCAAATGAACTTGTAATATAAATTGATATACTTAAAGGAATTATTTGTTACAACTAATGGAAACTAAACTATTCTAAGTCTAATCTAATGACTAATGATATTATGTAAAAGAGTGTTTTTAGAGTGTAGAATGATGAACAAGATGATCATAAGTGTTGAAGTCCCTCTCCTTTATATAGAGAGAGGGACTTGAAACGTATGCAACTTACAGCACCCCAACCCTGATCGGGGAATGGGAACCCCGATCGGGGTTTAACTAATCCAGGAACATTTGTTTAATGACTCAATTAAATGCTTGAGGAATCCTTTGATACGCCTTTAAGCTCCTTAATTCTCCGGTTAATTAAATAGTTTGGCATCCCATGAGCATCCAAAGAGCATCCCTATGTTGAGTTGTGGTGTGACAACCCTCGCGAATGCGGAAATAAAACATAACAAGCATGTGATTTATATAGCGTAAAATACGGTGTTTTTAAAACTTTTTACATGCAAATAGAAAAGTACGAGGAATGTCAATAATTACAAACCAAAGTATAATATACTACAAGAGACGGAGTCTCTCAAAATGTTAACAAATGACAAAGTTATTTAGCAACTAGCTAAGGAACGTCTAGAGATGAATCATCCAGGCCAACGCCCGCTAGCTCACACCCGAACCCAAAATACCACAAGCAAAAAGCCATCCAATCAAGCAACCTGTTCATTCATGAAAAACATGAACGCCACAGTCAGTGGGGAGTAACTCCGGGTTCTCCCAGCCATATCACAATAAACATACTTTAACGGTAATACGAAAGTAGAAGCATGCATATATAAATATACATGTGAAATACGAGAAGGATAAATAGACAATTCAATATATAAAGATAGGAGCACATGAAGTACAAATTCGTAACCATCATATGATAGATAGACTCGGGGATGACACACTTAGGCAACCATACACTCACTAGGGCTTGCATCTCACCGTTAGCGGCATACGTTTGATAAGATTGAGACTCGACAAACAAACCATGCCAAGTCATCCAAAGATCACAAATAATCAATCATATAATCATCCATCCAAACGTAAAATACGTTGAGGACATCTCACACGGTAAATGAAACGCACTAGCACCGTGTACATGGCAAGTATGATTAAAATCGCATCCACGGGATGACATTTCCCTGAACGAATACACAATTCAATACATTTCGTATATGTAGACTAATTTCCTCCCGGTAGGAAGACGATATAAAAATCCGGTCCTAGTCTAAACCTGGCCAGACTCTCGGAATAAACCATTTTCCGATTCGACAAGCGATGACATTTCGCATCCAAGACTCGGTCAATCATAGACGCCGAGTACCCATAATTCGGTCAACCTTCACGAAAGAGGCGGAAAAGAGCACAAGCATCATAACAAGCGGTACGCTACATGCAATGACACCACCTCGCAAGTATACAACATTTGACGACCGGGTCGATCAACGCATAGCGTTCGCCTCCCAACAACGTCGTTATATGCCCACTAACACATGCAATTAAGCAGTAAGGATACACTCCTCGTTCCGACATTCCATCCTTACGAACGTGGAGGTAGCCAAGGGAATGACAGTACAAAGCACCTAACAAAAAGTGCTCAAACCAATAACATGTGTAAAACCGACTCAAAGTGGGATATATGAAAAACCGTCACAAAACATGCGATACAAGCGAATGAAATATCATATATTCGAAACATTAATATTTAAAGTCATTATGTAAATTTATACGATAAACGAACCATCGGAAATAGTATAAATGAAAACATAAGTAAGAATTGTAAATAGGATTCCAGCGTGTGCCAGCCGGTCAAGGGGACCGGCTGGCAGCTACCCGGCTGGCACCAATATATCATTTGAAAACCAACTGAAAATGCAGCGTGTCTTAGCCGGTCAAAGGGACCGGCTGCCGGCTACCCGGCTGGGACCATAGTCATACGAGAAAATGAAGTCAAAATAGTATGTGTCTCAGCCGGTTGGCTGACCGGCTGCCGGTCGGCCGGCTGGGGTGTATTATGCACGAAAATCACCAATTTCACTAAGGCTCATTATACAACAACATCATCTAACATCACAAATCATCAATTCTCATTATCAATTATCAACTAACAACAACTATCATCAACAACACAATTCCTATGATTACGAATCCTATTCTATATACGATTACTAACATAGAAAACACATTAAAACACGTAAAGATATCGAGTAACCCTTCGCCGTTACCTTTTCGCGTCTTCAATCCGCGTCGATGTCCTCTTCTATCAAGAAGTAGTCTTTGTCGGGGTCTTGGAGGTCACCACCTACAATTAGATAATAAAAGATGAATATAATTCACCTTTGAGAAAGACGAATAAATTGAAAAGCGAGAAAGACAGTAATTTTATTACTAATTAAGATAGAGGACGATGAGAGGGAAAGAATAAGACGAACTTGAGTGAATTTGAGCGAGAAACGAAGGAGTAGCGATGATTTTAAGATCGATCAATTATGGAGGTTAAGGTTTTGATGTTTACTTGGTGAGGAAGAAGAAGATTCAATGTGAGGGAGTTAGGGTTATAAGGGAGTAAGTGGAAAACATATGGGAAAAGCCCAAAAGCGTCTTAAGACGTAACTTACTCGAAATCTCGCGTAAAGTCCAAATACGAACTCGGAAATTCTAAATTAGACACGGAAAATTTAATTCTAAACTAAAACTAAATTTCGCTAAAAAAGTATCCGTAAAATATTTTTACTATAAAAATAGGGTACATTTGCGGGTGTTACAATCATCCCATCTTTTAAAAAGTTTCGCCCTCGAAACTTGAGTGGAAGAAAGATACCTTAATTGAATAAGCTTGGATATTTACTACGCATAGAAGTTTCCGTTTCCCACGTCTCTTCTTCAACATTGGCACATCTCCACAAAATTTTCACTAAAGGAACCACTTTACTTCTCAACTTCTTATCCTTGCGATCTAGAATGCGGATCGGCTTCTCTACAAAGGACAAATTCGGTTCAAGCTCGGGCATTTCCGCTTGAAAAACATGACTTGGATCACTAACGTACTTTCTCAATTGAGAAACATGGAATACATCATGAACTTTAGCCAAATTCGGGGGCTAGTCCAACTTGTAAGCAACGGCACCAATCCTTTTCACAATATCAAATTGTCCAATGTATTTCGGGCTCAATTTACCCTTTACACCAAACCGTTTAACACCCTTCATCGGAGATACCTTCTAGAATACTTTATCTCCAACTTCAAATTCTAACGATCTTTTTCGGATATCGGCATAAGACTTTTGTCGGTCTTGAGCGGCTCTCATTCTATCACGAATGACCTTCACATGATCAATAGTTTCAACAAGAACATCGGGATCTAAGTCACGAACATCACTCAATTGATTCCAACATAAAGGACTTCGGCATTTCCTTCCATAAAGAGCTTCATAAGGAGCCATCGTGATCGAGGCATGATAACTATTGTTGTAAGAAAACTCCACCAACGGTAGACTCTTTTCCCAACTAGATTGGAAGTAGAGTGCACAAGCCCTAAGCAAGTCTTCTAAAGTCTGGATAGTCCTCTCGGTCTGACCATCGGTAGCGGCATGGAATGCGGTACTCATCAACAATTTACTACCCATGGCTTCTTGTAAAGCCTTCCAAAATCTCGAACAGAATCTCGGATCTCGGTCGGATATGATCTCCTTGGGAACACCATGGTATCTAACAATCTCATCAACATAGGCTTTCGCTAGTCGATCTAAACTCCAAGTCTCTTTGATCGGGATGAATCTAGCACACTTGGTCAAACGATCAACAACAACCTAAACGGCATCTTTACTTCCAACGGTCCTTGGCAAAGCCATAACAAAATCCATGGAAATAGATTCCCACTTCCATAATGGAATATCCAAAGGTTGTAGCAATCCACCGGGCCTCTTGTGTTCGATTTTCACTCGTTGGCAAGTAAGACATCTTCCAACATATGACACAACATCGCCTTTTAAATAAGGCCACCAAAATTGTAGCTTCAAGTCTTTATACATCTTATCACCTCCGGGATGAATAGAATAAGGGGAAAGGTGAGCTTCATCAAGAACTCGCTTTCTCAAGTCGAGAGCATTAGGCACAAACAAACGGTCATGGAATCGAAGAACACCTTTGTCATCAATCTTGAAATCTTTAGCTTTCCCTTCAAGAAGCTTGGCTTGAATAGATTTGTAGGTAGGATCATCAACTTGGTTTTCGCGGATCTCGCGGAGGAAAACAGGTTCGGCAGTCATAGCACCAACTTAATCAAATCCACGCTCCACGAATTCCAACTTCAACTTTCGAAACTCGGCACAAAGATCATCGGGTAATACTCGCATAGCATTCAATGCATGAGAAGATTTTCTACTAAGAGCATCGGCAACAACATTAGCCTTCCCTTCATGGTACAACAACTCACAATCATAATCATTCACCAATTCCAACCATCTTCTTTGTCTCATATTTAACTATTTTTGAGTAAATATGTACTTCAAACTTTTGTGATCGGTGAATATACGACAATGAACACCAATAAGATAGTGTCGCCACACTTTCAAAGCATGAACCACGGCGGCCAATTCCAAATCATGAGTAGGATAGTTCACTTCATGAACTCTCAACTGTCTCGAAGCATAAGCCACCACCTTCCTACTTTGCATAAGTACACAACCCAATCCCATCTTGGAAGCATCACAATAGACATCAAAGTCTACACCATCTTCAGGCAAAGTCAACACCGGAGCGGTAGTCAACCTTTTCTTTAACTCTTGAAAAGCGGCTTCACAAGCTTCATTCCATAGGAACTTGGTTTCCTTCTTCAACAATTGGGTCATTGGTCTAGCAACCTTTGAGAAATCCTTGACAAATCTACGGTAATAACCAGCTAAATCAAGAAAACGTCGGACTTCTCTAACATCGGTCGGACTCTCCAATCCACCACAGCTTCAATTTTAGAAGGATCTACCATCACACCTTCTTTAGAAATTACATGCCCAAGAAAGGACACCTTAGGTAACCAAAATTCACACTTGGAGAATTTGGCAAACCACTTTTGACGACGAAGAACACCCAAAATAGTCCTAAGATGAATAGCATGCTCTTCTTCGGTCTTTGAGAAAATAAGGATGTCGTCAATGAACACCACCACACACTTGTCAAGGTACTCACTAAATGTGCGGTTCATTTGATCCATAAAAATAGCGGGAGCATTGGTCAATCCAAATGGCATCACCTTGAACTCATAATGACCATATCTTGTACTAAAAGCGGTCTTCGGTATATCGACATCACGAACGGGAATTTGGTGATAACCGGATCTCAAATCAATCTTGGAAAAAGTAGAAGCACCCTTTAGTTGATCAAACAAGTCTTCAATTCTTGGCAAAGGATACCTATTCTTGATTGTAATCCGGTTCAACTCACGGTAATCAATACAAAGTCTCATAGAACCATCTTTCTTTTTCACAAAGAGAACGGGAGCACCCCAAGGCGAGGCACTTGGTCGAATAAAACCTTTTTCAATCATATCATCAAGCTGCTTCCTTAACTCTT
>JAIUZE010029032.1:0-10281 GCA_022085475.1 Heliosperma pusillum | reverse complement strand
CACATAGGCTTTTGCTAAATGATCCAAATTCACAAGTTTCTTGTCGGAATAAATACTAGCACATGCCGTCAAATCGGTCAACAACAACCCAAAACGGCATCTTTACCTCCAACGGTCTTCGGTAAAGCCATAACAAAGTCCATAGAAATAGATTCCCACTTCCATAGCGGAATCTCCAACGGTTGTAGCAATCCACCCGGTCTCTTGTGTTCAATCTTCACTTGTTGGCAAGTCAAACATCTTCCAACATAAGAAACCACATCACCCTTCAAGTTCGGCCACCAAAACTGTAGCTTCAAATCCTTGTACATCTTATCACCACCGGGGTGAATAGAATAAGGGGAAAGATGAGCTTCATCAAGAACTCGCTTCCTCAAATTAAGGGCATTAGGAACAAATAAACGACCATGGAAACGAAGAACACCTTCACTATCAAACTTGAAATCTTTACCTTTACCTTCAAGAATCTTGGCTTGAATAGACTTGTAGGTAAGATCATCAACTTGGCTTTCACGGATTTCACGGAGAAACACCGGCTCGGCAATCATAGCACCAACATGAACAAAATCACGCTCTACAAACTCCAAACTCAACCTTCGAAACTCGGCACAAAGATCGACAGGTAAAACATGCAAAGCATTCAAAGCATGAGAAGCTTTCCTACTAAGAGCATCTGCAACCACATTCGCCTTCCCTTCATGATACAATAACTCAAAATCATAATCGTTCACCAATTCTAACCATCTTCTTTGCCTCATATTCAACTCTTTTTGAGTAAATATGTACTTCAAACTCTTGTGATCGGTGAAGATACGACAATGAACTCCAATTAAGTAATGTCTCCACACTTTCAAAGCATGAACAACAGCGGCCAATTCTAAATCATGAGTAGGATAATTCACTTCATGAACTCTCAATTGCCTGAAGCATAAGCCACCACCTTCCGATTCTGCATAAGAACACAACCTAAACCCATCTTAGAAGCATCACTATAGACATCAAAGTCTACTCCATCTTCAGGCAAAGTCAACACCGGAGCGGTAGTTAACCTCTTCTTTAACTCCTGAAACGCATTTTCACAAGCTTCATTCCATAGGAATTTGGTTTCCTTCTTCAACAACTGAGTCATAGGTCTAGCAAGCTTAGAGAAATCCTTGACAAATCTTCGATAATAACCAGCTAAACCAAGGAAACTTCGAATCTCTCTAATATCAGTCGGACTCTTCCAATCAACAACGGCCTCAATTTTTGAAGGATCCACATAACAACCCTCTTTAAAATTACATGCCCAAGAAAGAAAACTTTAGGTAACCAAAATTCACACTTAGAGAACTTAGCATACCACTTCTGACGACGTAGAACTCCCAAAATAATCCTCAAATGAATAGCATGCTCATCTTCGGACTTGGAGAAAATAAGAATATCATCAATGAAAACCACCACACACTTGTCAAGATATTCACTAAATGTGCGGTTCATCTGATCCATAAAGATAGCAGGAGCATTCGTCAATCCAAATGGCATTACTTTAAATTCATAATGGCCATACCTCGTACTAAAAGCGGTCTTTGGAATATCAATATCTCTAACCGGAATTTGATGATAACCCGATCTCAAATCAATCTTCGAAAAAGTAGAAGCACCCTTTAATTGATCAAACAAATCTTCAATTCTTGGTAAAGGATACCTATTCTTGATTGTAATCCGATTCAATTCACGATAATCGATACACAATCTCATAGAACCATCCTTCTTCTTCACAAAAAGGACAGGAGCACCCCACGGAGAGGCACTTGGTCGAATAAAACCTTTTTCAATCATATCATCCAACTGCTTTCTTAACTCTTTCAATTCAGAAGGATCCATACGATAAGGAGCTTTGGCAATTGGACCAGAACCAGGGACAAGATCAATAGAGAATTCGACATCTCTCTCGGGAGGAATCCCGGGCAAATCTTCAGGGAATACATCAATGAACTCTCGAACAATAGGCACATCTTCAATACTTGGCAAAGAAGTATTTGAAGAAGTCACCACACACAAGAATGCTTGGTAACCTTTTCTAACCATACTTACCAACTTCTATAGCAAATTACGACCACCTTTACCGGGATGAGAATCCTTAAGGTTTATTCTACACCGTAAAGGACTCTTTAAGAAAATTCTTTTTGCTCACGCCACTCAAACCTCTAGCAATGATACATACCAGCCACTCTCTTCCTAAAATAATATCAAACTCAGTCCTAAAGGAACTAATGGATTTGCGGAACGATAGAACCCGAAATAGAATAGGTAGCATTTGGGATAACGGTTGAACCAAGAGATCATGATTCTCTCCGGAGGTAAGGATATGGTGGTATCCCTCACAATGTTGGCTATGATTGATAATTTATTTAGCATGGTTGAGACACTCAAAGACATTGAAGCACCGGTATCAAATAAAATAAGACACGGTTGCTCTAAAATTGAGAACATACCCGTTATGATCTCGGGATGAGCATCGGCTTCGGCACGGCTCATGACAAAGATTGAACCCTTAGGCTTAGGAGGAGGGGGCAACTTTCGATCGGGGCAATCTTCGTAACGATGACCACCCTTTTGACAAAAGTAGCAAATGTAAGGTCGATCGGTACAAGTTCTACCGGGGTGATGTGGAAGTCTACACCGGTTACATTGACGACCTTGAGCTTGAGGAGCATAAGGCCTATGAGCCACATTCGAAGTAGCTCTAGGAATAAAAGGAGAAGGATTCCTTGTATTAGCATTGGAAGAAGGATTAAACCTCCTCTTGTTAGCATAGGAGTTAGAAGAAGACGGAATAAAGGGTCTCTTCCCAAACGCATTCGGCCTAGGAGCATAAGAAGGAGAGGGATTATTCATTAAAGCTTCATCCCTTATAGCCTTCATTGAATTTTCAGCCCACAAAGCATCATCGTAGAGATCTCCAAAGGATGCGGTACCCCTTCTCACCTTACTTTGAAGAACGGCATTCAACTTGTTACGATAATAAAATGCACGATCTTCATCATCACGAATAAGCCTCGGCGCAAAGTGAGCGAGCTTATTAAACTCCGTAGTAAAATCTTGAGCCGATAGGTTGCCTTGCTTAAAATCTATGAACTCCTTGAGCCTTTGTTGTTTAAGCTCTTTGGGATAAAACCTACCCTCCACAAGAGCCTTAAAGCAAGCCCAGTCGAAGTTCTCCTCAAGAGTTGCGGTGGCACTTGTGATAGCCCACCAGTTGTCGGCTTCCCGCACTAGAAAGTGCTTTGCAATCCTCACTTTATCCTCTTCCCGGACTTGGTACAGATCAAACTGCTTTTCCATCTCCCGGAACCAGTCGGATAGCTCCGTAGGATCAGGCTCTCCACCATAAGGCACGATCTTACTCCTTGCAATTTGACCCGCCACCCATGCATAACCACCTTGTTGATTGTCCTCCCTTCTAGGGTGAACTTGGTTGTCATTAGCTAGAGCGGCATCTTGCTGATTCTTCAGCACTTGAGCACGAGCCTCCATCAGAAGATTATCAGCTAAACAGCGTCTTAACATCTTCAGTAAGAACAAAAACAATATTAAGTTACTCCTATCACTTGCATAAACCAATAGACTAATATACCAAGTAAAGTCCTTAATTTCTACCCATCTCTCATTTATTATTTCAAGGTCAAGTAGTTTAAGTTTAGGGTTCACGTGTGGGCGTCGGGAGCGATAAAGCTCTGATACCAACTGTGACAACCCTCGCGAATGCGGAAATAATAAACAAACAAGCATGTGAATTATATTGCGGAAATAGGTAGTTTTTTTAAAACTTTTATACATGCAAGTTAAATAAAACGAGGAGTGTCAAAATGTTACAAACTAAGTACTGAATATACAACAAAGAGACGGGGTCTCTTAAAATGTTAGCAAAGAACAAGTGTTTAACCAAAACTAGCTACTATCGTCTAGAGGTGAACTTCCAGGGACAACGCCCGCTAGCTCACACCCGAACCCCAAAAAGTCACATCCAAAAATCATCCAAGCAGGAAACCTGTTCATCCATGAAAAACATGAATGCCACAGTCAGTGGGGAGTAACTCCGGGTTCTCCCAGCCATATCACATCAAACGAACATATAAGGAAATACGAAAGTAAAATCATGCATATAAATATATATCCATGTGAGGTACAATAAGAAAAGATAGGCAATACGAGATAAAATGATAAGAGCATGTGGAATACAAATCCGAACCATCATGTTATTCAAGACTCGGGAAAGACACTCTTAGGCAATCGAATACGCTCACTAGGGCTTACATCTCACCGTTAGCGGTATAAGATTGATAATATGGAGACTCGACAGACAACCAAGTCAAGTCATGCAATGATCATGAATAATAAATCATGGAATCACGCATTCAAGTATAACCACATAAAGACGACATCTCTCACGGTAAATGAAACGCACTAGCATCGTGTACATGGCAAGTATGATTAAAAGGCATCCACGGGATAAGCATTTCCCTGTAACGCATACACGATCACATTTCGTATATGTTCTCTAATTTCCTCCGGTAGGACGACGATAATAATACGGTCCTAGTCTAAACCTGGCCAGACTCTCGGAATAACGTGTTCCGATTCGACATGCGATAAACGTTTCGCCTCCAAGACTCGGTCAATCATAGACGCCGAGTACCCCAAATTCGGTCGATCAATTCACGAAAGAGGCGGAAAAGAGCTCCAGCCTCATAACAAGCGGTACGCTACATGCAAATAACACCACCTCGCAAGTATACAACATTTGACGGCCGGGTCGATCAACGCATAGCGTTCAACTCCCAACAACGTCGTCGTATGCCCACTAACACATGCATTTAAGCAGTAGGATACCTCTCCGTTCCGACATTCCCGCCTTACGAACGGGAAGGTAGCCAAGGGAATGAGAGTACAAAGCACAAGACAAAATAGTGCTCAAACCGTATCATTTGTAAAAACCGACTCAAAGGGGGACATATCAAAAACCGTCACGAACATGTGATATAAGCGAATAGAATATCATATATTCTAAACATGAATACTTTATAAGTCAACTACGTAAGAATTACAAACATACAACTATAAACGGATCATGCGAACTATTATAAATTACGAGTTTTAGAAGTTGTAGGAAAAATATACAGCCGTGTTCCAGGCCGGGCAGGAGACCGGCGGCCGGTGGGCCGGCACAGAACACAAGGCAAAATCCAAAAATCACCAAAAACAGAGAAATGTAGTCTGGGCCGGTCAGTCGACCGGCACAGAGCTCCTCTTCATACAAAATCCAAAATTTCAAAGATGTTACTGGAGTGTTCCCAGCCGGTTGGCAGACCGGCAGCCGGTCGACCGGCCAGGAACCCCAGTTCATCCGTGAGCTTCCTTTACATATTCAATCCATTTCAATTCTCATAAATAAATTCTAACAATCATCAACAATCAATATACATCATCAACAATCATCATATAACATCATCCATTAATCATAGCATGATTTCTAATCTTCCTAATCGTATTCTAGATACGATTTCTAGCATATAAACATGTAAAACACGTAAATGATACCGAGTAACCCTTCACCGTTACCTTTTAGCGACTTCACTAATCGTCAAGCTCCTCTTCAATAAGGAAATAGTCTTTGTCGGGATCTTGGAGATCACCACCTACAAATAGATCGTAAAAAGATGAATAAAGTTCATCTTGAGAAAGACGGAATGCTTGAAAAGCGAGAAAGACGATAATTTTATTATCAAAACGGACAGAGGAAGGTTAGGGAAAAAGAATAAGACGAACTTACGTAAATTCTATCAAGTAACGAAGAAGTTACGACGATTCTAAGATCGATATCAAAGAGGGAAAGATGAGATTTCTTAGAGAGGAAGAAAAGTGTTTGATTTTGTGTTGAATGAAATATTAGGTTAAGGAGTAGTGTGAGTTATGTAGGAAAAAGTCAAAGACGGTTTCCAAAGTCAAGAAAGTCAAACTCGACTCAAAAGTCAAGAAAAGTCAAACTCGACTCAAAAGTCAAGAAAAGTCAAACTCGTCTTAAGACGGGATTTTCATGGAATCTCGCAGAAATTCCAAATACGAACTCGGAAATTCTAAATTCGACTCGAAACTTAAAATTATAAATTAAAACTTAAATTTGCTGAAACGATTTCGTAAAATATTTCTACTAGAAAAATAGGGTACATTTCCGGGTGTTACAAATAAAAATTGTCAATTACTCCCTTCATCTTAGTCATTTGTTTATCTTTGCTTTTAGCATAATTATTAAGAAAATGATAGAAAATTACTTATGGTTGTATTTGGTGGATAACAAGTGGCAATGGTCCCATTGACCGGGACAGTGGGAGACTGGGAGTAGTAATTAAAAAAAAATCATGTGCCTTTGTTTCCACTCATGCTAAAATAAAGCTATTTAGAATTGATGACATTAGTTTGAATCAAGGTAATTATGACTGTTGAATTTGTCGGATTTAGATTGGAGGAAATGAATACGTACCCTAATCAAATACAATTAGTTTCACTAAAGACGGACACTATCCGTCACAAGCTGAAGACAGATAGTGCCCCTCTCACAATATACAAGTGGGAGATAAATAGCGTGTTTCATTTGGCTTTTACTTATCCTCCCACTTGCATATTGTGAGAGGGGCACTATCTGTCTTCAACTTGTGACAGATAATTCTCATCTTCAACGAGAATTTCTGAATCAAATAAGTTAACATACGAGTAAATTATAATGTAATGATGGGTAAGTGATTGTGATGTAACCAAAAAAAAGAGGATGAAAATTGACAACAGATGGATGTTGTACCTTTCTTTTAGGGAATGGTCTTTCCCACATCATAATCTTTCCACTATGAATCTACACAAGATCAATAACATCAACGTTTGTTGTTGGGATTCTTTGCATTGGTCCTAAAGTGACCATAGAATTAAAGCAATACAAACAAGATTCACATTTCTATTTCGCTTGTATCAAATACAAGATTATGACATTTCGCAATCTTTTTTCCCATTTGCCTTCTGGTAAAGACCACCAACTTCTGACTATCACATATGAAAATTTGTAAATAGAAATTATAACACCATACTCTCTGGAATTTTTTGATCTATCGTACTTTCTCTAGGGCACTCTTGATGTCACGACTGCCGACTGCACAGCTACAAGGATAGTAGTAATGTAATACACACACCACCAAACACGGATCCGTGAAGTTAGCCATGCATTATGTCCTTGACCATTTGACACTATGATTCTCGACTTTTCAACTCTAGAATATGACTGGAGATTTAACCAATTCACGACATACATAACAATGAACAAGATATAGATATTTCACAATGATATATAGTATGTTGAAACAAGGACACCCGTGAATTAAGCAGCCATTGTATTGATTTTCGAGTTCTAAACTCTCAAATATTACCAAAAATATAACCTATTGACATAGATGTTAGTTAATACATACCACAAGCAAGGACCCGTGAAACTATCGACTTCTCAACTCTCGCCTCGAATATGAACAAAAGTATAACCAATTCGCAAAATACATAACTCAACAAAGAACAACATACAATATGTATATGGATATTCGATTATCCTAACTAGCAATAATAATAATAATAATAATAATAATAATAATAATAATAATAATAGCTAGTAGCACTAAATATCTGAAACTGAATAAAAGAAAGAAATCCACATTAAATAATGGAGTATCACTTGGAACACAGTACCACTTCACATTACAGCAGTCCCTTCTCATTAATTGCACTGCTGATTTTGTTTCCTCATCAAATCTTGAGTACACAAAACTAAAATTCATTGCTAACTAACCTCACTTTCTTTCACTCACTCTCATGATTTCCTCTATAAATCTAAAAAAACATAACAAAAATAAACACAAATTTTAATATAATATAAGACGATCCCACAGTAAGACGGTTTATTTTAGAAAAAATCATTCATTTATTGTTATCAATTAAAGAGTGACTTTTATATAAATGGACCGTTTTACACTGTGAGATTGTCTCAAATAATAATTACTGCAAAAAAAAAAAAAAAAAGTCTATTTTCTCAGTACAATCATATCTTATCAATAATAACAATATTGATAACAATAACACGGAATTAAAATTAATATTAATAATATACTATTATTATTGTTATTATAGTATATTAGGCTATTATACTAGTACAACTAATATTATTTTTTCCTAAGGCATGTACAACTTGTTACCACATTTGCATCGCCAAGCTTCAGGATAATACTCCAATGGCATACTCACACCGGGTTGAATCGGGACGTGTACCGCCTTACAAGGCGTACACTTACCACATTTCGATCTACAAGTTGGTGGGGCCGAACCCGGCCCCATTAAACCCCGTCTCATCGAGCTGACATATCTCCCAGCTCGATGAGCTGGGCTTGTTTTAATTGTCATGAAAATAAAAAGAACCAAGAGTGCAACTACTAAAATAGCGGCCGAGAACCGGTATCGGTTCCGGCCCATTAAAGTGGTAAAATCAACCAATAATAATAATAATAATAATAATTAAAAGTAATTAATTATTTATTTATATGAGGAAATGGGATTTTTTTGAGTGTAGTGAGATTTGGGAATTTAAGAGGTGTGAAAATTGTGAATGTATGAAATAATTGGAAAATAGATTGTGAGTCCAAGTCAAAGACTTAGACAGATGCTTTATGAGTGAGAGGACATGAGTGTGTTGATGTTTTCTTGCTAATATATTTTGGACAGGAAAGTGAGGAGGGTGTTTAAGGGACCCACCATTGATTGTGCTAAATGTGAAACTTAACAAGGTAAACTCAAGAATTTACCATCTTACTCCACCTTCCTAGTGTCCTTTAAATTTTGGGTAGGTAATGTTCAGTAGGTCTTGTTTAAGACGGGTCGGATTTTATAACGGGTATTTTATGAGAGAAAATGGGTAGAGGAGACAAGGTGGGCACCCCCTATGTGCTCTCCACTCACCCTTGATGTGTATTTTGTGAGAGAATATGGTACCCGTCTTAAATAAGAATTTGTGGGTAATGTTAATGTAGAGGGACTTGATTGGGCAATTTGTTACACATTTGTCATTTTGAAATATGGGATTTTTTTTACTACTTGGGTTGAGAGTTGAGACTAGGGTTTGTTGTGGTGAAAATGGATCTTATTTGAGAAATCTGATCTAAATTGTTGGAAGCAGAGATGTAGACTATAGAGGTATTGGGCGACCAGGTCCAACTAGGGGTGATAATGAGACGAGAGAGCTCGTGAGCAGCTTAACCCCGTCTTAGTTAAAACTCGAACTTGGCTCGAGATCGGGTTAAAGCTCGCGAGAATGGTAATGAATTCTCTTTTTTCAAGCTAAAGGAGTTAAAGATCGGCACTAGCTCGAGTTTTGTTTCACAAGCACAGGCCGAGCAAGACTAAGCTCGTGTTCAATTAGGCTCGTTAAAACCCGTAGGTCCATCTTATGGGCTTTGATTTTACACCCTTCTCCACAACCGGTTCAAGGCTTATGAGTAATGATTCATGGCTCGATTCGTTCAAGCCTTCTAAAATCCAAATAACTATATGCCTTAACATGCCTTAACCCTCTTAACCAAGTTTGTAGAAGTGATTATCTTGCATAATATGGTTTATTTCAATTACACTGTAGATGTGACACCCTCAAATTTGCGGAAAGAAAAAAAATTATTGAAATACATAAAAGATAATAATACATAACGAAGGTGTCATAAAATAAAAAGGGTCATTACAAAACGGAAATAATATTATACATAAAAATTATACAAGACGGGAGACATATCTCCCGTATAAATAAGGAAATAAAAGAGTGTATAATAATATACAATCTAAGAACCGAATATAGGTCCAAGGTAAATACTTCGCTCGCTAGCTCGTCAATGTACCCCAAATATGCATCACCACCTGTTCGACAGCATTAAATATAAACACGGAAGCCACAGTCAGTGGGGAGTAACTCCAAGTTCTCCCAGCCACGAAATGTCGAGTTTAATAAAACATGAATAACATAAAAGCCATGTATATGGAGAATACAAAACCTTAACATATATGATATGCTTTCATGTTATGAAACAATTAACTAACATATAACCTATCATATGAAAGCTATCATGTGAATCCGATAGTAAAATAACAAGAGGTAGGGAAGCTGGTATGCTGGCTCAGCGGTTACCCTGTAACATGGCCCTGATACACTCAAACCCTAATCGACACATA
>JAIUZE010029029.1:0-14902 GCA_022085475.1 Heliosperma pusillum | reverse complement strand
AGTTACTCCCCACTGATTGTGGCGTTCATGTTTTTCATGAAAGAACAGGTTGCTTGCATGGATGGCTTTTTGCTTATGCTATTTTGGGTTCGGGTGTGAGCTAGCGGGCGTTGCCCCTGGAAGATTTACCTCTAGTCGTTAATTAGCTAGTTTGCTAAACACTTGTTCTTTGCTAACATTTTGAGAGACTCCGTCTCTTTGTTATATTCAGTACTTAGTTTGTAATATTTTGACACTCCTCGTTTTATCTATCTTGCATGTATAAAAGTTTTTAAAATACCGTAATTCCGCAATTTACTTCACATGCTTGTATGTTTTATATTTCCGCATTCGCGAGAGAAGATCTTGGAGACTAATTAAAGAGTTAATCAGCTAATCATAAGAAGAGTCTCATGAGTAGGTATATGAATCTAACACATTGAGGGTCCTGCTACGATAAACAGTAGCAAAGGCCGCTTTGATCCTATGTTGGTATAATTGATGGACCGAATTGCTTAAGACGGTTAGTTTGTTGATATCACTTTTTGAGCTCATAAGGTTAATGTAAATACATTTATCAGGTGTCACAATATATGAATGTATTTGGCTTAAGTAGGAGATTGTAAGAAATATAGGCCTAATACAATAATATATGTGAACAAATTATTAATACAGTTATAATTGTATTTGTATGCTATCTGTTAAGTTACGCCCCAACTATAAAGTGATCCACTAGAGTGTATAAGATATGGGCTTATTATTATACGTCTTAAAAAGTATGGTCCAGACTTTCTACTAGTGTAGATACCCATTAGGTTTTCTAATGCATGATGATCGCATTAGACTAAGGAGACTATATAAAGTCAACTGGGTTATGGTCCCTGGTAGCACACAATAACCTAATCTCCTCGCCTCTCATCAGTAGAGATATCCCTATGGTATGTGTGTCTACTAGGAGACCTAATCCCGAAGACAGTCCCTTCAAGCGGTTCATCACAACCTTTCATCATAAATAAGGTACGCTTCTGCATCTAGTATTTACCAAGTAATTTAGTATGAAGTTTATTGTCTCTATACGAATTAAATCTAACAAGTATGTCATCAGGTAAAAATATATATATAAACCTATATTCATATCATACTAATAAATACCAGTCTATCATTACTGAAGGGAGAGATATTACTTTTCACATGGAGACAACGCCCCTGGAGCCAACGCTCCTTTAATTCACATGGAGCTAACGCCCCTTTTATTTCGTGTATTTACTGTATAAAAGAACGGCTCTACTTAATGAACCTACAAAGGGTACATGAGTCGGGACTCGTATCAGAAGTAATCCGTAAAATTTTCTTTTGATATAGATTTTACATTTACGATAACTATAAACAAAAATAAAAATAAAAAGGAGAAATCTACACACCAACACGTAACCACCTATGACTCATGTTATCTAAGCTACTTGCTCATTCACCAAATATGCATAAGAGGCTTAGTAGCAAAAACAGAGAACAAAACTTCAGGATTAGAAATATACGCAATAAAATAAAAACTAGTAGAGTAAAAAGAGAAAAGGTGTGAAGAAGGGATTAAGACGAAAGAAAAAACAGGCCTTATAGCATTTAGTGAACCGGTTCGTAGTTATTACAACAATACGTAACTAATTACTGGGCGTCACCACCGTATTTTTTTACCGGAAAATACAAGGCTTATACAATAAAATAAATACACTTATAAAACTAATACTAAAAACTCTATTTATTTAATTAAACATCTTATACAGCCAAACTTTAAATAAGAGACAAAATTATAAAATATGGTTTTTAATTTAAAAACGCAAATTTTGTACTCAGATAAAGACCTCCATATAAATTGAAATTACAATACTTAAAAGCTCAAAGGTTTCGATTCCAAAAAATAAATATTCAAGTTATAATAACTAAATATCAAACTTAGTTACCAAAATTTTCATTTTAAGGTCTAATACTCCTATAGAACGAGTTCGTACCCAATTTGATATCATGGTGGTCATCGACTCACAAATAGAATTTTAACAACAATTTATTACCTCAACTAGACCCATATCAACGCTTCCTTAACTCGGGATACCAAGAATCAACACAGTTTAAGAAACATAAACAAGCATAATGCATCCTTAAATTACTTATTACTCTCAGCAATAAAACAACTCCAATTTCACTCATCGTACAGTTTGTTGGACCGTCTGCACTCACAGTCAACCAACTTCTTTTTAATAAAGCCTTTGTCCATCCTATTAATTAATAGACCAACAACAATTCTGGGACATCTAGCCTAATAAAATAAAATTATTATTATTATTATTATTATTATTATTATTATTATTATTATTTAGAAAAATGATCACATATATCAACTACCTTAACATTAATTTTTAAATGGTAACTAACTCCTTCCCAATGTAAAACCAACGACTAATTTCTTTAAGAACGAACTGCAAGACCTAAAGTATTAGATTCACATAATTGTCACTAATATTCCATTTTACAAAATCAAAGCAAAACTATTAATTTTTTTGAGTTTTCACACTAAACTTCATATCTTATATACTTATATAGGCCGATTAACAGTGGTATGTAGCTATTGAATAGAAAATTACAAACAAGGTGACTTCTTGTTTTTCTCCTTTTTTTCTTTTTATGAAATCCCCCTTACCCCTCGTTCTGTAGACTTAAATTTTAATGGGTAAGGATGATAGCCTAGGTGAGTTAACTCCTGCACACATGGAGTAATTAGTGCAATTGCTTTTTATATGGAGGTCTTTGTCTGACTTCAAAATTTGCGTTTTTAAATTAAAAACCATATTTTATTATTTTGTCTCTTGTTTAGAGTTTTGCTATAAAAGATGTTTAATTAAATAAATAGTGTTTTTAGTTTTAGTTTTATAAGTGTATTTATTTTATTGTTTAAGCCTAGTATTTTCCGGTTGGAAAATACGGCGGTGACGCCCTGCAATTCTGCAGCTGACTATATTAATAAAATAAAATAGCTATTTAGAGTAACTGGTTTGTTGTTTTTTGTAATCCCTTCGAATATCTGGTACCGTTTGGTGAAGCACAAACCTAGAAGGGTACGATTATCCTACAAAGGTATCGTATATAGAAGAATGGGACCCCGAGACGGACAAATGGGAAAAGGAATGGGGAAGTGCATTTGGGGGCGGTGAATGGGAGAAGCATAAGAAGGGAGTTATCGTGATGGATTCACCCATTGGGAAAGGGAAAAAGGTGGTCAAGGGTAAAGAATATGTTGTGTCAGTATCATCGGATGAGGAATTAATTATCAAGGAGAAACCCGAAGAGGATAGGGACCTATTCGAACCAGGATGTAGTCACTGGATGAAGAACCATTTAGATGAGGAAGAAGAGTAGACGAAGATTACCCTTCTTTTGACCCAACTAACCAAGACTAACGATTTAAATAACCAAAAATTTTGTTGTAAGTACCAATTGGTTGTCTAATGTAGTATATGTAATGGTATGTGAACTACTTTGTGTTGGATGGGTGGTATGTATAGGTAGATTGAGTTAGTGTAACTGGTTATAACTGGTTGTAAGATAATTCTGTAGGAGTATGTTTTAAGTTATTGTAATTAATCTTAAATGTTAAGTTATGTTTATATAACAATAAGATGAATAAATTATAACTTTAGAGGTTTTGTAGATAAGCAAGAGTTGATATATAATTTGTGGACTTGAAGAGAATATTGACATAAGATGTACCCTACGGGCGAGTGATTTTGGTTATATGAGGTAATAGTGTAAGGTTCTACTTTATATTTTATCGTAATTAAAATTATGACTTTCTACGGAAAAAACAAAAGAAATATAATAATTTCGTTTTATTAGGCTAGATGCATGTCCCATAAATGTTGTTGGTCTATTAATTAATAGGATGGACAAAGGCTTTATTAAAAAGATGTTGATTGACTGTGAGTGCAGACGGTCAAACAAATCGTATGATGAGTGAAATTGGAGTTGTTTTATTGCTGAGAGTAATAAGAAATTTTGGGATGCATTATGCTTGTTTATGTTTCTTAAACTGTATGGATTCTTGGTGTCTCGAGTTAAGGAAGCGTTGATATGGGTGTAGTTGAGGTAATAAATTGTTGGTAAAATTCTATTTGTGAGTCGATAACCACCATGATATCAAATTGGGTACGAACTCGTTCTTTAGGAGTATTAGACCATAGGATGAAAATTTTGGTAACTAATTTTGGTATTTAGTTATTATAACTTGAATATTTATTTTTTGGAATCGAAACTTTTGAGCTTTTAAGTATTGTAATTTTAATTTATATGGAGGTCTTTATCTGACATCAAAATTTGTAGTTTTTAAATTAAAAACAATATTTTATTATTTTGTGTCTTGTTTAGAGTTTTGCTGTATAAGATATGAATTTTAGTGTGAAAACTCAAAAATATTAATAGTTTTGCGTTGATTTTGTAAAATGGAATGTTAGTGACAAGTATGTGAACCTAATACTTTAGGTCATACAGTTCGTTCTTAAAGGAATTAGTCGTTGGTGTTACATTGGGAAGAAGTTAGTTACCATTTAGAAATTAATGTTAAGGTACTTGAAATATGTATTCTTTTTTCTCAAAAAAATAAAAAATTACTAGCTCAAATTATGCTTTTGTGTATTTTCAAAATTTTATGTTATAAAAAAAAAGAATTTTTAACTTTTCAAATTATGTTTTCATTGGATTTGGATGGTTGGTGGGATGCTTGAACCTCTTATTGGAGACGTCTAATAATTGGTTCAGTGCCTATTTACGTATGATTTATATAAGTCTTTGAATGGATTGCTCTAATTCTTGCTCGCGGCAAGAATTTATGTGTTCCATTATATAAGAGGTACGCTTTATTCACATTTCATAAAGGTGATTAAAAGACTTTTGATAAATTAACTATGTCTAACTTTCTTGAGTTTTGTGAAATCAAAGGTTTAACATTCCAATTTACATTTTACAAGTTTCGGGACGAAACTTTTTTTAAGAAGGGTAGAATATTGTAAGTTTCTTAAACTCGATATTAGACATTTCAAATATAATCTTATGAATAGTTTACTCGAAAACTATTAAGATCTTATGCATGCATAACAAAAGAATAAGAAGAAACAACTTCCTTACATTGATTATGAAGAAATGGGCACAATATTTGAACTCCTTACAAATATTGTTCTTGAGCTATGAATATGAGGATGATCTTAAAGTTCTTAGTATAAGAACAATCCTCTAAGTGGCGCCCAAGACTACCCTTAATCACTACTATAATACTACACTAATATATATAGTAGTCACCCTTAAAATATATCTAATAACCTCTTATTACTACACTAGTAATGTTATTAGAAAATATTAACTCTAAGATGAACTTCTTAAGTTGTAGATAGAAGTTGGAGAAGAATAAGAGAGATAAGTGCTTTTTGCATGAATGATTCAAATGAGATGGAGTGCACACAAATAAGAAGGAAAAATTTCCTCTTGTGTTGCATGTGGCATCCGGCCACACCCTCACATTGGGAAGGAGTTGTCACTTTCATATTGTTCTTAACAATAAAATAGGTAGGTTTCTAGCTTAGGTAGTAATCATATTATTCCATTCTGAAATAGAACAATAATCATCGCCTAAAAATCTTACACTACTCCCCCAAAAACCGGTACCCCATTTTAAAATGGGTGTCCATTTTATTCTTGCATTTTGTCATTTGTCACATATGTGACATGTGACATGTAACATGTAATTTTAGCTTATAAATGTGCATTTAACTAATTTAAATGCAATTTCATAACAAATAAATTAGACTTAACATTTTAAGTCATATTTTATAATTACATGTAAATAAAATGGGTCATCTCATATTTGGTTAATATAATCTACAACAATTTGTAATTATAATCAACCAATTTTGCTTATCTCAAATGTTTCATAAACATAATGCATTCTTAGTAATATAACAATTAAATTACTAAAATGAATCTTATTTAATCATATTACAATAAGATATAATTCTCACTTACAATATAAACTTAGTTCAATTTAAGGGATTAATTAATCTGTATCGCTATACAATTAATTAATGTACATGATTAGGGGATTGTCCTTTAGGTGTGACCTCAAGGGATCAACTGATCACCACCGTCATACAATAGTAACGTCAAACTCAAGTGAGCCAACCGTTACCAATTAATGTTGACCAGTTGACTATAATATTCATCATCCCTTTGTATTCTTATTATTGAGATTTAATTATGTGATCGCACTATTGTTGAGGACACTCACTCCAACAATCTCCCACTTGTCCGAAACAAGTGTGCATCACCAATTCTCTTGTCCTATTACAATCTCCCACTCAATGCAAGGTGTCTTGCAGGTTGTACTTGCATTTGATCATATCAAGAGTGGTTTCCTAGATCTGGAGTGTAACTGTCTGACCGGAATTATCTACCATAGATACCTTCCGAGTGTGGCCACGCATTTTCAGCTTACTACTTCTCGAGTGGCCTTGAGATTTTAAAACAACCCTGACAAGGGATGGATAATTCTTATCGCACTATTCCCTTCGAATAGCCACATCTCATCATGACCTAAAAGATGCCCATTTGACCCCAGTTACGAAGGTCGTATAGCATAAATCAAAGTCACTCTGAAACTGTGCCACCTTAGGCGAACATTCTCTAGTCAAATAATTGACTAAAAAAGAATACTATAGTAGCTCTTGCCACGACCAGGCTACAAGAGTTGTCAGAACTTTATAAGCGGTCACTGCCCGACAGATTGTCCCTTACAGTTTGTCTATGTGATCGACTGGTCATCCCTTATGACGCTATGGCACTTGAATTCGCCATCAATCGCATCATACTCTAGTCACTTGAAGACGTCACCTCATATAAGCAACTAGGGGCCAATGCTATGTTAATCCAGTCCACTTTACTGGGGTTCAAAATTGTCTCTACAACCCATTTGGATTTAACAAAGGACAAAAACTAGTTTTATAAACTCAAACGATAAATGTGATTATCATATATGAACAATTAACACAATGTTATTGCTTCATATCATATATTCTAAAGTTTGTTTCGTCCAGTACAATTCATGACGATCTTATTATATGTAATAAAGGCTTGGGTAGTGAATATACCATGTATTCATTTATTCCAACCTTGTGAATTGCTTTTTCCTTCCATCCAACGTTATTCCTAATAACATGAATTCATCTACGTACATGTCTAGATCTCTGTCTTGATAGGTATTTAGGTGAAAGGATCTATCATTAGTTCCTTGTAAGCCACCTTATCCTCATCATAATGTACTAGGTCTCTATTTGTAGAATTTATAATGATTGACTCTTCAATTATCCTTTTAGTTATTCGCTTCTTGTATAACAAAGGTGCGCCTAGGATTTCGATAAATCCTTATACGTTTGGAAAGTTGGGGTTGTGTAACCTTTACCACATATCCAAATTTTCTCTACCAAACACAAGAATGAATCACTAGTTCTCCTTGAGAACCCTATGGATGTTCTTGTAGGCTATCCAATGACACTCATGTGGATTGATTTGTTATAGGCTTGTCATGCTCCCAGCATAAAATTCATTTATGTAAGTGCATGTAATGTCATACATGATTGGCCTAATGGCGGAAACATTAGTACTCATGTTATAAACAACTCTTAGGTTCAGTGGATGACTATGACCTTTTCATAGTGATCTCACTTTCATCAACATGTATAACCTATTTAACTTGTTGAAATAGATAAAGGATCTTATCGATATAAGACACTTTCTAAATGCCAAGCTAAAATCTTCTATTCCACAATAGATTTTGATTTTAGTATACATGTTGCCCTCTATCATTCAACATTAAAATCCAACCACTCCTTTCAAAAAGGTAATATGAATACGTCATTCACAATGAGTGATACATCATTTACGTGGAAGATAACTTCTCCCACTGAACATCATGTCTTTACATGACTTTAACTCCCTCTGAACTCCATGTCTTTACATGACTTTAAATCCCACTGAACTTCACGTCTATACATGACTTTTTGACAATTCGAGTGAAACCCTTCTTATATCTATTAATAGAAAAGATCATCATAACCTCTTGGAAGATACCATAGGCTTGTGTCATGTACACATGCCATTCCAAACCCTATTTGGACATGTGGTTTTGTTGTGTATTATGTACACACCTACTATGAGGTATTTACTGGTGATTTGGATCTAAGCATAGTTACGCATTAACGTAACTTTTGCAGAGATTTTCATGTCTATCCATGCAACTATATTTAGACACCTCCAAATAAAGCATCTTCATGTCTATAGAACGATTTATTAGACAACTCCAAATTTATCATTCCTTTCATAGATTCCATTTAGTTTCATAAGTCTCTTATGTTAGAAAATTGAATTTTAAAATTTCTAGGTACTTCCACTTCCACTTCATAGATCATAATCTTAATATATCAAGTACATTTTCTTTTGGTCTCGTCACTAAACTAAGGATTCACCTAAGAACGCTTTCTTTTGGTCTCCTCACTAGTCTTGAGTCTAACCTAAGAACATTTTCTTTTGGTTTCCTCACTAGTTCCTAACTAGTTTTACGTTGTGGCTTATTTTCTTCCATTCTATATTTAGAAAAATACAAATAATTTCTTTAAAGATAGCCTTATGAGCCACAAACAATTTTGTACTCATACTCGTGAGGGGGTTAGAAGTATCACAACATGACCTTATGTGATCTACTAAAGACTTTATTGTAAAGACATCGAATCTTAGCTTCGAGATAGACTAGTTCTATAAGCTAAAGAGGTGAACTCATATTCATGTCATATACTATCCTTAAAAGTGGTGTGCCCAATTGGTTTGGTAGATTCTGTACTTAGAGTTCAATAACTCAATTTTGACTTAGCAATTGATCTTTCAAAGAGAGAATCGAATTCTTAGCTTTTGAACTTATTATAATGATCCAATCATTATAATACTATTATGATCAATTTGAGTCGATACAATTTTTGTTATTAGTGCAAGTGGTGTATGATGATAAGTTTTTAGAACAATAAAAGTTTCCACAAACCGAGTGACTTGGGTTGAAAACCAAGTCACTAAATATTCAATTACAACAATTGTTCTTGAAAATTAAGCTTCCATGTCCAACAAGGAAATAAAAAGTTCTAAACAACCATAATATATTCAAAAAGGGAGACAATCTTGAGACCAAGCTTCCTTAGGTCTTTAATAATGGTGAGCTACTTCTAGGTTCCTTTGAAGAACCTTCTTAGACTTGCTTGTCATTGCCCTTATCTTTGCTTGTGTGCCCTAATTATAATAAAATGGGTAAGAATCACAACTCGTATATTTTACCAAAGTTCTAATCATAACATAAATGATAGGGATAAATATTTACCTACTGGAAGAACCTTTCCAGTTTTGATATCTCCTAGATATTTAGGGCAATTCCTCTTCCAATGCCCTATGCCATTACAATAATGACACTTGTCCTCGGTTGAGGCATCTTTCTTAGGCTTGGGTGAAATATTCTCAATAGCTTTTCCCTTGCCTTTGTACTGTGGAGGGCTTCTTCCCCTTGCTAGCACTTTTCTTGAACTTCCCCTTACTCTTGCTATTGATGTTGAGTACATCCTTGGAGGTGCTAACATTTAGCCCCATGTCTCTCTCGGCTTGGACAAGCATCTTTTGCAATTCCTGGAGAGAGGTTTTCATGTTTTGCATATTGTTGTTAACCTAAACTGCACATATGCTTTTATTTTCCCTAAGGAATGTAAAACTCGTACAATAACGAGTTATTCGGGAATGTCAACCCCTTGCAATTTGAGAGTCTCAACATGCTCAATCAATTTGAGTACATGAGGCTAACCTTTTGGCCCTCTCTTAAGTTCATATCGAAAATGCGGAAGACCGTCTCATATTGTATGGTCCTAGGAGCTTGTGAAAACATGGTCACAAGTTTCGTGTAGATCTCATAGGCCGTGCTCATCTTTATGGCACTTTTTTGGAGATCGGCCTCCATGTAGAAGTTCAAAACATTTTTGATCGCGACAGACTCTTTCTGGTAAGCCTGATAGGCTCGCCTTGCGCCGACGGTTGACCTTTCATTAGGTGCGGTGGGAGAGGCCTCGGTAAGGTAATGAAGCTTGTCGTCACCCTCTGCGGCCAAGCGGAGTTGCGCATCCCAATCGGCAAAATTTGCTCCATTCTTTTCTAACTTGCATCGATCGATGAAGGATCGAAGCCATGAGACGTTAGTGAGAGTTGGAGCGTTAGTATTTGTCGTGTTGGATGAACTAGCCATTGCGATTTGAACAATATTAACTACAAATTTTAGACATTAAGGAAACGTCAACATTTATCATTTTAAATACTTATAAACATTTTAAACAAGTTTTAACATTTAAATAGTGACCTCTACCCAACAATAAATGATTCCGAGATCCAAATTCATATCAACTTGGGCACGGTGAGCCGATTCATCCCTCATTAACTTAATTCAGTGGATTAACTCTTTAATCGATTGTACATTTAGAACTCTTGGTCGATAATATTACTTTAATATTTATCTTTAGCCCGGAACACATGCGGGTACGGTCGCGAATACATCCGTTGAGCTCAATCCAAATTTTGATTTAATAACCTTTATTACCCCACTTACCCAACGTAACAAGTTTAGAACCCCGGTGAGCCGAGCCTACTTCCTTGCGAAATTGGGATTCATGGGTTCTACTATTTGGTAACGCTTGATCTCAATTATTTATTATGAGAGGTCATGTAAATCTATTATCTATCTCGTTTAAGTGAACTAAATCGATGAATTAACGATAATTTTAATTGACACGGTCGAAGACTTGATGAAATATGCATGTCATGTTATGGCAATTTAGCAATGCATGCAAACATATTAAATAACTGCAAGCATAAAAATAAAATTCCTAGAATGGCCTTTCCTACACTACTACAAATTCAGGCAATAACAACGCCCCATCAACAACGCTTATTCACGAAAACTGAGAAAAACCGTTGTCGAATGGATTATTATTTTTCCGCGGAATTTTATTAAAACTAATAATTACGGTATCAATTTTTCGTCCGTTGTTATTAGTTTTAACAACGGGTCGAAATAAAATAACCGTTGTAAATATATAAACTAATACCAACAGTTTACATTATATCCGTTGTTATTAATTTGGCGCAAAATGAGGAAAAGTAATAACAACGGTCACGAACAAACCCGTTGTTATAATGTGTAATTAATTTGGCGCAAAATTTGGCGTATATTAATAACAACGGTATTATTTTGTTGTACGTTGTTGTTAGTTGTAACAACGGTTAGAACTTTGTTAACCGTTGTAAATATATAAACTAGTAACAACAATTTCCTATGAATAATAACCGTTGTCAATATTTGTTAATAACAACACTAATAATACTGTACTGCAACACAAAAACACAAACACAAAGTGATTATACTGCAACACAAAATTCACAAACACTAAGACATACTCCTTGATCGTCTCTCTGTCATCATCTCCGTCTGCTATTTTTTATTAATCAGATCTTATTTTTATTAGTTTTGCTGAATTGTTCAATTCTATAATTTTGCTTTATTAATTTCCTGAATTTCGTTTATTTGTGAATTAGTTGCCTTATATATATATTACATTTTCTGAATTAGTTCGCTTATTATTGAATTAGTTTTAATTAGTTGGATTTTCTGAATTACTTGGCTTACTATATATATTACGAATGTAGATAAATGACTCGAACTTGGATGAATGATGCGAATATGAGTGACCCAAACTATAAGGATGGTTTAGCTGAATTTTATGAAGTAGTTGCGAACAATTGGAATGGTTCTTCTAGTATTCCATGCCCTTGTGAAAGATGTGGTAATATTAGGTATATGGCTATTCCGGACGTTAAAATTCACCTAGAAAAGTATAGTTTCAGTCGATCCTATACCCGTTGGATTTTTCATGGGGAATCATTAGAGGAAGAGAATAGCTTTGAAGAACATGATCTTGAGGTATACGAAAGGATAACTGATGATCCCGATTTTGCCGAGTATGTTGAGTTGGAAGCAGACAAGTTGAATGTTGGGTCTACAGATAATGAAGAAAAAGATGATGAATCAAATGCTTTTGAATATAACAATATTAATTTGGATGACCTTGACAACATGTATGAGAAGTTGTGTGAGTCTGAAGCGCCTATGTACCCTGGTTGTAAGTACACAAAAATGTCGGCTGTGGTGAAGTTGTTGGAGCCAGTGTCCTCCACAGTTAGTGCAATAACTGTATTTACTGTTCATTTTGGTAGATAGGCCTTAAGGATGGATTCCAAACTTGTATTTACTGTACATTTTGGTAGATAGGCCACACTAGGACCGTTGTAATAGTTTACGTATTTTCTCGCTTTCGTTCTCTTTCACATGATTGATAATTGCATCATATTACGCCTAAACCAAACCACCTAAAATGCATAAAAAATGATTCATATAGTTTGAATATTTAATCATGGACATACAGATGTCACTCGCTTTTAGGGCCATCACCTTAGTTTAAATCATTCTCGAGTTGCTAGACATTCGTTCACTTAAAATGAATTAAAGTTAAGATGATGGGACCTTCCCCTATAAATAAAATTGAGACTAGTCTTTATAGGGAAAACTACTATGAACCCCTTCTTCGTCGGAAGTCATAATATGACCCCTTCTACGTTGGGTAAGTAGTGAGTGTTGACCTATTTTATCTCAACATTATAGTATGAGTAATATCTCGTGATTATGATGGACTAAAAGATAGAATTTACAGAAATTTATCGACCAGGAATTCTAAAAGTAGAATTAGCCAAGAGGTTGGCTTATCAATTTACAGAAATTGAGTCTTGGGATCATTTATATAATTCTTGAGGGAGGTCAATTGTATAAATGCACGAGTCATCGCATTAAACAGTTTTTCATTAGACTCAAAATTTAAAACGATGAATACTTATCATATTTATTTTCTTTTCACAGTTTTGAATTCGTTATATACAGATATAACTGCTAAATAACAAAATGGCTGGCCATACTGATGACCCAATGCCAAGTGTCACGCTCGGACGTGAGTCCTGGCTTAAGCTTTTCATGGAAACTATGAATCAGTCAACGCGACTGAAGAATAACGGGTCCAACTTTCCGGACTGGGAGGCGGCATTACGGAATGCTGCCACTGCTGACGGTAAGCTCAAGTACTTGACTGAGCCACTATCGCCAAACCCAGGCCCCAATCCAGGAGCTAATGAATCACTTGCTTATAGTGATTTCGTAATGGAGGCGGGTGCGATAAAGAACGTACTCATCTTTTCAATGGAATCCAATTTGCAAAGACGATTCTTTGCCCAAGGTGCAAACAAGATTTTCACCACGCTCTCTAACGAGTTCTCAAAAGCTCCGAGGATCGTTAGCTATGAGCATACTGAATGTCCATAGACCTTAATTAGACTCCTCTAATTAATTACCAAATTACTTTTTAATTTAGTTTATAGTGATCTATGTAACATGCATGGAAATATAAAGACATTTACATAAAAGAAGAAATTTCCTCACATTGATATGGAAATTACATGGGCGCAACAAGAACTCCTTCTTGTTGATCTTGAGCTATAAATATGGATGAACACAAACTATCTCCAAAGTAGAAGATCTCCTCTAAGTTGCACCAAGATTAACCCAAATAATCTACCCTTATTATTAACTAGATAATAAGATAGATATTATTCGACTAATATTATGACTATATTACTACACTAGTAATACTTAGTAAATATTAGTATTTGAGAGTTTATAGTGAGAAGAAGAGTTTTAGAGAGAAGTATGACAATTGCACAAAATGAAGTGATAAATGATGAACAACAAATTGTCCATTAAGAAGCCATTTGGCCGGATGTTTTAGTCCACAATTGGACTATTATTTTGTTCAATTTTTGTCACATGCATTAGAGTGGAGTGTTGTAGTATATATGATGATTATTCTTACTTGTAATGTCACTTTCATAAGTAACTAAATAGTAAAAACAAGAACTAAAATCATCACCTTTGAACTCCAACATAACCGGCCCATTTTGGCCTAGTTGGATCCATTTTGCTTTTTGATATTGTATCACAAAATACTTTTGAGTCATATGGTTAATTTCTTGGATTATAATGTAAGTGTTTAATTTGATTCCTATCTATTATTGACTCAATTAAATAAATTATATGTACTTAACATTTTAAGTAATATTTACCATTATATCAATATATAATGGGTCCCACAATGCTTAGTTAATTTATTTTACAACTCCTTGTAAATATAATTAACTAATTACCTCTATCTCAAAACCTCAACTAATTTAGTAATTTAACGATTAATTACTAAGTTAAATCTTATTTAATCGTATTAAAATAAGATATAAATTATTAGTCAATTATCGCATAATTGAAAAATAAACTTAATCGAATTTGAGTTCTTAACTCAATTTCTAACAATTAACTCTCGTACATATCGAATATATGTACTGTACTAATTAACTGTATCGTATACAAATAATTAGTTACTATTTGGATTTCATCCTTTAGGTGTGACCGAAAGGGATCATTTGATCACCGCCGTCAAACGACAATAACGTCAAACTCTAGTCAGCCAACCGTTATTGATTTACGTTAATCAACTGACTAATCATATATTTAGTCAATAAATATCCCAATTATATTCCTTAATAAGATTTATTATGTGGCGCACTATTGTGGAGGACACCTACTCCAACAATCTCCCACTTGTCTGACACAAGTGTGCGTCACCGCTTCTCTTGTCTCTTTATCACATCTCCCACTCAACGCAAG